>OZ005654.1:11853701-12038701 GCA_963930645.1 Salticus scenicus | reverse complement strand
TCTAGATGTCAGTTAAAGAATTTTTTTTCAGTGTATACAACCGTTAACTGCTTAATGTAAGAAAAGTCGTTTTATGTGTGAATAAATAAAAGAAAAAATCCTAATAGGGTGTTTCAGTATTTTTTATTTTACTCTACTGCACTGAGAAAAAAAAAATATGTGACTGACATGTAGAATCTAAATTGTGGCTCTAGTAAGAATAGTTCCATATCATCCTTATAAAATCTATTTCCGTTTGCTAATGGGTTCTAAAAACCCCTATTAGAATTATAGGCAGTTTTCCTATATTATGGTGGTCAATCTCGTTTAAAAATCTCTAAAAATAAATGCGAACGCAAGGGATTAGTTTAGCCCCTTAATAAAATATATAGGCCGACGCATCGCCGCCATTTTTTTGCCTCAGAAGAGAACAGCATTCCCGCTTGGCGTCCTTATCGCTTTTTTGTGATTTTTAAGAAATCTTGATCTGAAGCTACAATCGGTCAACAAAAGCAATAAGCAACAATAATATTCCTAACAACACTTTTTTTTTTTTTTTTGTACATTACATTATCAGGATATCCTGTTGATGTATTAGAAATAAGATGTGTTATTAGGACTTTTTCTATTTCGTAGACAAAATGTCGCCAAACTTAAATACACAGTAATAAAAGGTCTTCATAAATCGATTTATCAATATTAATATAAATATAAATATTATGATTAAAATAACACATTTTTCTGTATTTTTACATTAACACATGTCAGAAATATAAAGAAAAATATAAGTAATTTTGTTTTATTCTTCTTAAATTATCTTAAGGAAATCTGAACATTTTATGTTTTTTTCTTGAGTGATTATCGCAGTTGATCGTTAAACAAATCTCACATCGTACTTTATTTAGCTAAAACTATGAAATATAATAAAAGGAGTACTCTAACGTAACACAAGATGATAAAAATAATGACTGTCGTTTATTTATCAATGAAACTCACTGGGTACATGTGGCAAACCTAAGGCAACAAAATGCCTGATGCGCCAGCTCGTATATATAGGAGCCTTAGTTTTAGTAACTATAATTTAGAGATTTACAAACTGGCTACTTATTCGTTCTAGATGAAAGCGATATGTATATATTTTTTTTCTCAGTGTGTACTTCAAGTAATTTGAGCCCATAAATTATAATGATAAAGAATTTTTCGTTGTGTCCCTGTAGAAATCTATATGTGCTAGAGTCACCCAAATCCATACAGTTTGTATGACGGTGAACTATAAAATGTGTATACATTTCCAATTTGTTTTGTTTGAATAAGGCGTTTAGACACTTCCACACTTTAAATAACTTGAGCTCATAGGCCATAAAGTTAAAGAACCTTTTCTTATGTCTCTGTAAAAAATAACTATGAGTGCTAGATTCACCAAAATCAATAGGGTTCGGACCTACAACTTATGTACCAACTTTCAGCTAATTAGAACAGAACGTGTAAAAACATACACATACATACACGTGTACACACACACACACACACACACACACACACACACACACACACACACACACACACACCTATCACCGTAAAAATAATAAAAAGGAACTCAGGGGACACCAAAACGTATAGATACACCAAAACCTCAGTATCGAATTTTTGTCATGATTACAGTACTTTTCTTATATAGTATGTTCGAAACGTAAAAAAGCACTGTATGGAAAGATATCATAATTGATACTTATACTAGAGCTTTTGTATTTGTTGATTACACATATACACAAACACACAAGAAAAAATAATTAAATTTAATTTACTTATTGTAAACCTGCGAAAAATTTTTTGCTATACAAATTTACTTCATTAATACGCTAACTTTACATAAATAACTGGGTTCTTTCCATTTTAGACATTTTTTCGAATTTCTTAATAAAATATTGACGGATTATCCTGAAACTTTGGACGTGTAAACAATACAGATCATATATTTCAGAGAAAAAAAAATATCGAAGAGAAAAAGGGCATCAATTGAGAAATAAAGTAAAATAGAATGTTTGATACACGTAAAATGTAATGCATTTAGGCTGTAGCATGTGATTATGAAGCTGCTTCTAATAAACCGTTTTCATTTGTATGAGGCTAGCAGAAACGTTCACGGTTATATAAAAGCTTAAAAAAAAATTCCCCTTTTCTTGTTATAACATGCAGGGTATTAAACCCACAGCAAAGGCATTTTTAGGAAAATTGGTTTACTATATATTAGACACATGTACTGCAAACAAAATATAAAAATATGTAATGTGTAATAAAATATAAGCAATAAAGCCAATAATAATAAACCCAATGTCGTATCTTTTTAAAAGTTTAAACAATTGTGAAATTCAGTGTGCTGATACCTTTAACATGTGAATTCCTGAATAACACTGCTCTGCATGAAAATTACTACCAACACCATTTTTGCAAATTCTTATGTAAAATGTCCTCTTGAATCCGAGTATGACGCCCATTTTACCCTATCACCCACCGTTTTTTAGGGACGGCCCCCTATTTTTATTACTTATCAATAATTTTATGGCTATAAATTTAGTTTTTTTTTTTTTTTTTTTTTTTGGGGGGGGGAGGAGGGGAGGTATATTTTAACTGTATAGATAAAGAAAATTTATTTTAACTAAATTGTTACTAAAAAGATATTTTAACTGTAAAATATCTTCTGAGGGGCTACACAGTTGGAAAATTCTATAATATGAACATTTGCAGCAAGGGGAAGATTTAGGAGGGATTTGCTACTGAAATTATAAGTTACATTTATTATATTTTATTAATAAACTAGTATATAACCCCGTCAAAAATGACGAAATGTGAAATAAATTAAGGTAGTGAATCAACGAAGGCTTTGCCTGCTTTGCTATGGTCACTATATTTAAAGGAAACTCTTTTCTATGTCGCTTTATAAACAAAAATAAAATTTTAAAAAATAATGAAATTCCTCAAAATCCCGCTTCCTATTCCTCTTGCTTTCGGCAGCGACCCACTCATTCGCAAACTCTCGGATGCTTGTCCCTATTGCCTGTGACAATAGCTTACCATTAGGCTTCCATTTGGGTGCTTATCAGATGACAGTATAGAAAAAATTGAAGTAGCAATTTTATATTTGAATCCCAGTTACATATGAACAGCACTATACGTGATGTACACAATATTTTCTTTCACGTTATTTTCTATATTTATTTGATTTATTCGATCAACTATAAAATGACAACAATTTCACGCCAAATATAATATTACAATATGCTATGATCGGCTACATATATCGCATTATTTTTTTGTGGTTATAATAGTAGTTAAGTTAGTTAATAGTAGTTGGTATATAGAAAAATCTATATAATATTTCTCTAACGTGGACCAATTGCGATTTTTTTTTTTTTTTTTTTTTTTGTAGAAACGATACGATATTAAATACGCGAGGATAAAAAATAATGCATAAGCAGTATTTAAGCACGCGGACTGACTCAGTTCAGGGATCTAATTTGAAAATAAAAGTGACGGCATTTGTCTGATGAGATCATTTTATAGAAAAGCCTGTTTTTAAAAGTTGCATTTTTATGACTTTGCATACATCATTTTAAATTTAGCAATACTTGAAAGATATAAACAAGATATGAACTTTTGTCATAAATTGACTAAAAATGAAATAATAAAATGTGTAATCAAAATAGTTAGTAGTTTTTTCTTTTTCTTTTTCTTTTTTTTTTAACAAAAAATTATGTTAAAATGAATAAATAAAAAAAAATAATTAAAAGGCATCGCCAACACGGCGGCAAAAAATTAAATGTCGCCATAGGGGTCCCATACTAAAACTGTCCTTCGTGGAAAAGTATGAAAACAGGGTCTTTAAACATGAATTTATTTTGTAACTTTTCTTTGAAATATTTAATTTTCATTTTAGGCTTAAAAAAAAAAAAAAAAAAAAAAAAAAAGTAAATTTCTTTGGCAACATTTATAAATTTAAATGTCCAATTTTGAAGTTATTACCAAGTTATTATTTTCATATTTTAATTAATTTTAAAATATCTAATCAAAACTTCGTTACAAATAAAGTACCAAATGAAAGAGGCGATTTTTCTGAATCCGTCGGACTAAACAGATTATCGATAGGACAATTAGATTTTTTTTAAATTAACTAAAGTATCAAAAAATTAGGTCTCAACTTGCTATATAGATGAGTACGAACCGGAATCGTCACCTCTCTTGCAAATTATATAAATAGATTATTATTATTAGTTATTATACATTATATCTTTATTTTTAAGAGTTAAAATAATTATTTTCAATTCTCCAAATCAAATTTATGGCCTTAAAATTACCGAAGAGTGATAAAAATTGGGGGAGGAGGTGATGTCTCGAGAAAACGGTGGGTGATTGGGCAAAATGATAGTCATATTCGGATTTCGAAAGGTCATTTTACATAAGAATCATAAAGAATGGTATCAGGAGTCGAATTTTTATTATTATTATTACTATTAATTAATTAATTTAGTTTAATTTTATTTATTTCTTTATTTATTTATTTTGCACCGCAGTGTAATTTTCTGCGCACTGCATAACTAAAATTAGTCTCTTTGGTGATCATATGGAAGGCTACTTTTAAGTCTAATGAGAAAAATATCTCTATCCTTACTCATCTATTATTGATTGTTTATTTTTCATCCATTAATTGTTCTCCACATCCTGGACCGTAAGTGCAGGACATTTCGTTAATTTACTATTCCTTTTTCACCTCACAACAGTGTTATAGGATGAGATATAATTTTCTTAATCACCCTTCATTTCTTCATAGACAGGAATTTAACTACACCGTGAAACACTACCTTCTCCATATTGAGATTCTTTTCAATCTACGGCTTTCTAAAGCGAAATAAATCAACAACAAGTGCTGTATTGCACACCATTAGGCATTTAAGGATAAATCAGTGTGATATACAGGATAATATTTATCTAGTTTAACTCGATTATTTATTGATAACAATTAAAGTTTTAAGTTACCTCCTCACCCAAGTATTGTAATTTGTGTCCTACGAATGACCTCTTTAAAATTATGCGGAATACTCCTGAGAAAATTTATGTGCAGTAAGGCTATAAAAAAGCATGTTTATAAATATTGAATAATTACGACTAATATCTTCTGGAAAAATTAGACAAAGGAGCATAGAAATAACTGTTAAAAATTAATTTTAAAAAATCAAAAGATCTCTTGTATTTCTGAGACACTGGAATACAAAATTTGTAAAAATATTTTTAATTAATGCATAAAATATTTATATTCGGTTATAATTTTTCTAATCTTATTGTACATAAGTGTTAGTTAAGTTATATACATGATACTATATGCATATAAAATTTAGTATGTATATAGTATCTTAGGATCTTTATACATAATCTTTATACATAATCTTTATACATAAGAGATCTTAGGATCTCTCTAGTCTTAGGATCATTTTAATTTTGTATTTTATTTTATTTTATTTTATTTTTATTTATTTATTTTGTTCCTATAAATCGCGTTTTCGAATCACAATGAATTTGGATAATGGAAACAATTTAAAAAAAAATAATTATATATTCTACGCTGAAAAGCACCAAATGTAATAACAAACAAATAAAATATTATTTTAAATAGGGTGAAGATTCGTTCAGCTATAAAATTGTAAATTGTTAAATATTTACACTTGAAATATTTTTATTTCACAAGAATTATATTTTTTCCTTCAGTAATGTTTCGCTTTGTAATAAAGACCATTAAAAAAAAAAAATCCACAGAATTAATTGAACAAATAAAAATTAAATATCACTTATAGAATTGAAAAAAAAAAAAAAAAAAAAAAAAAAAAAAAGAAGAGAGAGAGAAAAGAAATAACAAGTTAGTAGTGAAGAAGTTTACATGTCTTTGAATTATTCACGTGGAGTCTTGAAGTTTGTTTTTTTTTTTTCTTTATTTGATTTATTCTGCAAATGCATGTCACGTATTTTTCGTTATTCTTTTTCAGACACTAATACTCGAAATGTACTTTTCTATGATTTAGATGATAAAACTTTCTTTTGTTTGATTTTTATTTGGTTTTCGTTAGAAATTTAAAACTCTTTCAAAACTGGATTTTGAAAGAGTTTTAAATTTCAATACGTAAAGTTTATTAAGATTGCGTAATGTTTTATTTTAAACTGTAGAAATATTAACTGTTGTTTAACTTTAAAAAATAAATATCTAATGTTTTGTCAATTTTTATAATATATATATATATATATATATATATATATATATATATATATATATATTTAGACTAAATGATTTTATAAAAGATTAACCACTAAAATTATTCTTCTAAATTTTATGTAAATTACAGACAATAATCAAATTATTAGTTTTTCTTTTTCTAAAGTATTACGGAACGAAATGGAATCGAGCTCTAGTAATACAACATATAACATTCACAAATGGACACTTTCCAATATCGATTTAGCCACGAGTGCAATTAGGAGACTAACAACTATTTGAATAAAAACACAAATACTTTGGATTGCCAGCTACGAACGATTTGTAACTTTAACGTATGATTCCACATACTATTTACAATGCATATATATATATATATATATAATTATTATTTAGCCAGGCGCAAAAGACATCTAAAATTATTATTATTATTATTATTATTATCATTATTGACAAGTTCATATATCTTATAGGAATGTTTGTAAGGAATAGTATGGCACTTGGAAGAGGTTTAATCATGTACGCAAAACCTAAAATAACATGTATACTACTACTTTAAAATTTTGTTTAGTTTTAGACATACAGGCAGAAAACAACAATAAAGCTTTTAAGATTAGAACGCGTAGAATGGGAAATATTTTGTGATATATTTACGTTTCAGACGTCAAGGAAGCCAAAAACCCTTTCGAAATGTAAAACAGATTCTATTTTCTTAGTTATTTGGTTTAATAATATATCAGCGTGTTTTTGTGCTATCTTTTTACACAATTTTGTTTTTCATTTGGTTGTTTTGTCTGTATGGGTCATGACATGCAACCAATGTTAAACTGTTCTCGCCAGATCGATTTTGCTCAAGGATTGCAACCTAATTCTCGTTTGCATATTAAAACTTGGATAAATTTCCTTTTTCCGTACACTAACATCCATTTTTGACTCCATATTCAAATTTCTCAGATCAATGCAGTTCAAAAAAAGCATAATTTATATACTTTTAATTAATTCCTAATGGAGTCACAAACGAAAATTCATTAGGTGTTCCTCCATAAATTTAAAATTGTTAAATTATGATCTCACCTTGAAAAGTATGAGTTATTCATGCAGATAATAACACTACTCCGAAAAAAGAAAAATCGAGCACTGATGCCATTTTTGCTGATTCTTATGTAAAATGACTTCCTGAATCTGACTATAACCCCCATTTTGCCCCATCACCCATCGTTTGTCACCTCTTTCCCAATTTTTGTCACACTTCGGTAATTTTATGGCCATGAATTTGATTTGGAGAATGGAAAATAATTATTTTAACTCTTAAAAACAAAAAAAAATATATAATGTATAATAAGTGATAATAATGAATGATTAATAACTATAAAAAACGTAACTGATAATTTCAGTAGCAAATTCCCCCCCCCCCCTAAATCTTCCCCTTGCTGCAAATTTTTATCTTATAGAGTTTTTCATCTTTTTAGGCCCTCAGAAGATATTTAACAGTTAAAATATTTCTTTTCTTCATTATAAATCAAATTTATAGCCATAAAATTACCGAAGAGCGGTAAAAATAGGGGGCGTCCCCAAAAAACGTGGGTGATAGGACAAAATGTTCTTCCTATTCGGATTCAGGAGGTCATTTTACATAAGAGTTTGCAAAAATTATGTTGGGGGCATATTTTCATGCCGAGCAGTGTAATGCATAAAAAAGGAGGGAAATATTTGATATAAAATAAAGCTATAAATAAAAAAAAACTAAAATTTTATCTATAAAATTAAGTGCTAATAAAGAAATTGCATCTGTAACTACACTTACTCGAATAAATATTTTAATTTATATAGTGCAAAATGTAAGATAATTACCCAAACTGTTAAAGTTGACAAGTTAAATAACTTTATGTGATTTTTACGTAGCGATTATTCAGCTTTAATTGGTTATGAATAACATTGCATCCTTTCTTCAGACAACAGATTTTTTACGTTAAAAACTTTCAAGCACCAAATATTATATTTTTTAATCGCTAGTAAGTTGTCATTAGTTATACTTCTATTTTGAAAAGTAAGCCCCAATATAAATGCGTTTCTCTAAAACGTTACATTAAACTTGAAACGTACAAACCCTACAATGATCAAATATAAAAATATGAAATTTTGTATTTTAATATTATGTATTTAAATACAAAATTATCAGAGAGAAAAAGGGATGGGGATTATTTAATATTTATGAACAAAGAATTAATCTATTGTCGATAGATAGATGTCTATTTTGAAGTAAACCCCGTCCTACCTCAATTATTTAAAACGTTACATTTAACTTAAGGTGTACGACTCAAAAAATATTTAAATACAAAAATTTCGATAAAAAAATTAAAACCAAAATATAGCGGGAAAAAATTGGGAAAAGTTTTAATATTTAATAATGAAGAATCTAATAAAGAGTCTAATATCTAATTAATGCGTTATATGGAAAAACGAATTTAATTGATCATACACTGCAAATAAAAGGGTCTTAAAGTAAGACATAAAAACAACTTAAACGGCATTTAAGACACGTAAATGTCTTAAAATGTACCTTAGACGTTATAGATATTTTAATTTAAGACAGAAATATATCTGAAATATCAATTCAGACACAAAAATGTCTGAAACACGTAAATACTCGAGTTTTCAGACAGCAAAACGCGTTTGAATTTTCAGACACCTTAGAAATTCAGACACTTGCATTACTTAGAAAATTTTTCATATGGAATCTTTTTTAAGAAAATATGCTTATCCTACTTCTTTCCCCATTCAATAAATATATTATTAATTTATATAATAAACAGTTAAACTACTTAAATTATGGTAGCTTTATGAAATTATATTTTTATGGAATAATACTCTAGGGATGTGAATGATATTTGCATGCTATTATCTTTAACACAATTCATAAACAACGTATTTAGACTCAAAGCTTAATTTGTTCCGAAAAAAAAAAAAACCTTTGTCTTTAAAGCTTTCTTATATTAAAAGAAAAAGTGTGAAGACAGATGTAGCAAGTAGTTTGTACAGAAGAAAGCGAATTTATAAGTGAACAATCATGAATAATTTGTGCATATTTTTTTCTTTCACAGATTCACCTCCTACATCTCAATGTAAAACTACAAATTTTCTTGTATTCATGATTACAGTTCGTTTTTATTTAAATATCAATTTAAGGAAAGAAATCGTTATCATCGAGGGATGCAACCTTCACATACTTGTTATGCATTATTAAAAAAAATCTGTTCTTCTAAATATGAAATTTAAGATAATAATATTTATTAAGCTTAAGATACCATACTATCAACAGTTTTACAGCAGAAAATTAAAAGTAAAACATAACACTGCGATTTGTTTCACGAATACTGCAGTATATTATATAATAAAAACACGTATTGCTGTATTCGACGTTAGCGTGATTGGTATATGCATCACCCCGACGATGTTTGGCTCGAGGTTTCGGTTTCCTTAAACTGTGTGAGTTCGAATCCCAACGCCGAAAATGACACTCTTTCCTTTTTTTTATATATATAAATATTTCATTAATGCTCTAAACAATTCTAAAATATATTTTTAACAGAAAAAAATAATCGCTCGCCATATTTATTTATTTATTTATTTATTAAAAAGCCTTAAAAACGGTAGTATTTTTAAGCCTAACATGGCGGTGTTTTTATGCCTAAAATATGGCGGCGTTTTTATGCCTAAAACATGGCGGCGTTTTAAGACGCTTGCAATATTTTAATTTCTGATGCAAAAAGGTGTCTTAAAAAGTAAAACATTTCTATTTCACTTTAAAAATGACCATCCATTTAAGACACTTTTTAATCTGAATTTAAGACATTTACGTTTACAGTGTAAAAGCTTAAAATAATTATATATATATATATAAATAATAGATAACGTAATAAAATTTAATCTTAAAATTTAGCAATTAATAGAACTAAAACAATAACAGCACACTAAAATATAGAACTGAATTTAACATAGAGGAAAGAAAGACACAAAAAGTTGCGATATAGATAAGGAACCAATGAGTTACCATATTAACTAAAAATACTTACGCCGACCTGAAGGATAATAAAAAGGACCATTAAACTTTTGAAAGAGAAAAAAGATAAAAAAGATAAAAAAGATATAAAAAAGATATATATATATATATATATATATAATTGCATTTTATAAGGCAAAATGATGTTTGATTAGTTTACCTGTTATCGAAAATTGTTTATCTATCAAACTTTATAACAATGTAAAATTCATTAAAAAATACAGTGTTTTCCACTGTAATATAAAGTGTTACGTTTTTATTGAAAGTGTTTTATACTTTGGAATTTTAGTAAATGTTACTCAGAACTAGAAAATTCAAAAAGTAAAGAAAAGTAAATTTTAGAAACGTGAAAGTAGCTTTTAGTATTTATTTTTGAAGACAAGAAAATACTGATATTATTCTGATACATTGTTTGACAATATTTAAAACTTTAAAATTAAATTATAATAATTTCATTAGTTTTATTTATATAAATTGCTTTAAAATACATTTATAAATAGGCATTTTAATTAAATGTAATTTAAGTTTATATTATGTATATATTTAAAAATCGTGACTTCGGAAAAACTTTAAAGGTACGTTTCGTGATCGAAGATAATATATTAAAAAATTCACGCAACGCATTTGCGTGTTTCTTTAAGATATTAAACTGTCCAATGAACTTTTCTTTTAAATAAAAAATATTTCTTGAATTTTCGTTATTTCTAACACTATTTTTATACATTTTTGAGTGAAAAAAAATGTTAGTTAGTTAAAATTTTAACAAAACTACAGCCATAAAGACCAACTTTTACGAAATCAATAAAAGAAATTAGTTTGTTTAAATTATATATATATATATATATATATATATATATATATATATATATATATATATGTGTGTGTGTGTGTGTGTGTGTGTGTGTATAATCAAAAATGTTATATGTATAATCAAAAGTATTTAAAATTGCATACATTTCTTTAGTACATTTTTCCTAATCTGTATAGCGATTTAAGAAGATTCATTGGCGCGGGGAAACTTTCTCTGTGTTTCCTGTTTTTTTAAACATTAAATAAGAGATAAAAAGATAAAAATGCATTAATTTGTAAAATATGTATTTTAGAGATTTTTTTAAGATAATTTATGATTTTAAAAAATTATAGCTATGCTCATTACAATAGTAGAAACACATTTAAAGTTCACACATTTTATCATACGAAGTTCATCGAAATAAAGATTTTATTGAATAAAGTCTTTTTTGTAGTGGCGTCAAATAATGTGTAACATTTTTTTTACTATCATACAAAGTAAATACATACTTCATCACTTCATATGGAATTTTTTTTCATCAAATTTTAACATATAGGCTAAAACCAACACAGATGAATTTGGGAAAAATTAATAGAATGTTACTACCAGTTTAACTTAGCAACCTGGTCGATAAGTTAACTTCAAAAACTCTGGAGTGACTCCACTCGACTTTCCGAACATTGAGTAATTAACAGTTTTGTGAATAAAGTAAAGAAAGAGGAGTTGTTAAACAAACAAAAGAGAGAAAGCCATAATAGAGTGTTTGAGTATTTTTCTCCATATATTACACGATGTTTTATTTAACGCTACTGAACTTTGAGTCCATAGATCATAGAGGTGAGTTCGGGCTCTATTTTGGCAATCCGAGCCCGCTCGGGCCCGAAACATTTTTGAACTGAGCCCGCCCGAGCCCGAAAAATTTTGTGTAATCAGAGCCCGAGCCCGAGATTGAAAGTGGTACGCTATGAAACGCATACACAATAGTAAAATTAAATACCGTTTTCATTTTCAAATTAATTTTCTTATTATCAATCCTCAATTTAAATAACTATAAATGTTATTATAACAATTTATAATGTCTGTGTCTCTGTATACATGTACATATTTATATAATAGATATTTATAGTGCAGCCCATTGTTTATAACGCACCTATCGGGGAAAAAAAATTATCCGAATGAGTGATATAATGAGGCCCGATATAACGAAGGAGGAAGGATTACTGTATAACACTATGAAATAATATGCATCCCGTTGAAAAAAAAGAGTTCTATTTAGAAAAAGGAAAGTCAAAGCTACTAAGGTTTGCAAGATTATTTTGTGATTTGTAACCTATCATGACTATTATAACATCACTAAAGGTGCTCTCAAAATGAATATTTTTTTTTTTTTTTTACATTTTCCAGTTAGTGAAAAATAAAATAAACGGAACTTTTCGCTTGAATCCGAGCCCGCCCGGAGCCCGAAGACTTGCGTAAGATTTGAGCCCGATCGGGCTCGGGCCCGGGCTCGGGCTCGGGCTTACGGGCTCGGGCTGAGCCCGTCTCATCTCTAATAGATCATAATGATAAAGAATTTTTCGTTGTGTCCCTGTAAAAACCTATAAATGCTAGATTCACCAAAATGCTTATAGTTAGTACAACAGTGATTTATAATATTCATATAAATTTTCAGCTCAATTGAATAAGGCGTTTAGATGATATCGCACTTTTAAAAATTTCGTCCCATAGGCCGTAATGATAAAGAATTTTTCTTTGTGTCCCTGTAAAAAAACTGTAAGTGCTAGATAACCAAAATCTATACAGTTGGTGCAACTGTAACCTGTAACATGTGTACAAATTTTTTGCTCAGATTAATAAGGCGTTTAGACGCTATCACACTTTTAAAAATTTGGCTCCCTAGTCCATAATGATGAAGAATTTTTCTTTGTGCCCCTGTAAAAAAAACTGTAAGTTCTAAATTCACCAAAATTTATACAGTTCGTTCCACTGTGACCTATAATAAGTGTACAAATATTTTGCTCAGATTAATAAAGCGTTTAGACGCTATCGTACTTTTAAAAATTTGGCCCCATAGGCCATAATGATAAAGAATTTTTCCTGGTGTCCCTGTAAAAAAAAAACTATAAGTGCTAGATTCACCAAAATCTATAGAGTTTGTACTATGGTGACTTACAATATACGTACCAACTTTCAGCTCATTCGAACAAAGCGTTTAGACGCTAGCGTGTTCACTCACAGACATACACACACACATACATACATACACACTCACACACATACATCATCGTAAAAATAGTGGAAACGGACTCAGGGGACCTCGAAACGTATAGAAACATAAAATCTCAAATTCGGAATTTTGACATGATTACAATACTTTCCTCACTATCGTATTCGGAAAGTAAAAAAGTACACTTCATACGATTTTGTTAAATAAATCCTTATCGAATCATGTTCTTACACTGACTTAGAAAAGGATTCGACAAGGATTTATTTAACAAAACTTTATGAAGTGTACTTTCTTTACATAGGAATTTTTTCTAGTGTTCGGACACTTTTGTTACCGACTGTACTTTTCTCTCTATAGTGTTCGGAAAGTAAAAATACTTTTGGGTTCCGTCTCCTGCACTTAAAAATATTTTCGACTGGAACATAAACTTTTCCAGACTGGGATGAACTCCATGTGCATTCAAATTTTACTAATTTACCGTAATACTTACAATGATATGTATCAACTGTACATAATAATAAAAAAAATAGTTCGTTTCTACTTTTAAGTGTTCTGGTGTAATATTTTTACAAGTTTTTATATCAGCGAATGTACAGTCACCCAAAAAAAAAACGCCACCCCCCCCACCTAATTTCGCCGTAAATTATCGTAGAAACATTTGACTGGTACCGCTCGATTTGTAATAACGTCTAGTTTATAACGGTTTAGTTAAATTTTGCCTAAGGGGTCGTCTACATATTAAAACTGGCATTAACTTCATTTTCTTCAATGGCAACCCCTATTTTTGACTTCATATTCAGATTTCTGAGATCAAGGCGGTTCGAAAAACATACCTATTTATATACCTTAAATCAATTTTAAATAGAGTTACACGTGAAAATGTATTAGGGGTCCGTCTATACATTTAGAAAATATAAATCACGATCTACCACCCAGTATACATTATTTATTAAATTTCACACCGGAAGAAAATTTCAGAAATGTTAATTATAAAATAAAAAAAATGACTAATTCACAGAACTTTCTGAGTTAGTTTATGAATTAAAAGATTTTTATTGGTTTCTATTGATTAAACATCAGATAGTTCACTCCATACGAAGAAAATTAAATAGCTTGAATATATATTAAAATATCTATCAAAAAAAAAAAAAAAAAAAAAAAGATGAATGGTTTTAAATTTGTTTGAAAATTCAAAATTATTTTAAATCAAGCTGCCGTATAATTGTCTGAAACGGCGGCACTCAACCTCGTTCCCACGGCCGTTTCACAGTGACAATGGGATTTTGTTCTGATACTGCAGTACTTTCATTTTCTTTAATTGACTTTTTTAAAATATTAAAACAGATTTTTTTATTTTTATTTATTTATTTTTTTAATTAATTATTATTTTTTTTTTTTTCATGACATTATTAAAAACTTTTACATAAATCTCCACGATATTCTTTTGCTTTTACATTTTATAATGTGTAACAAATTAATATGTAAAATAATAAATCCTACTACTTAATGGGATGTTCTAAAATTCTACACTTTAACACAGATACCGAAGTGGACGGTGGGTGTAGAAAGGCTGACTACCCTTAATCTAAATCTTCACTTGAAAAGGTCAAAATGTTACATAACTCTTTTTTTTTTTAAGGAAAAAAGAAGATAAGGAGGAGAAGGAAAGATCAAAACGAATATAAAGCATATTAAACGTTAATACCCTTTAAACACTGGAAAAAGGCGGAGTTTTGTATTGTGTGTCGTTTGGGAGCTGTAGAGTGCCATAAAATTACTTTATGTAATAAAACTTTTCATTTAAAGGGTATTTAAAGCAGCATTATATTTAATACATAGACTATTCAGAAAAAAAATACCATTCATCTGGTTCATGAAAAATAAAGAACATTTTCTGGCATTGCTCTATGTATATACATTCTTGTCAACCTATCCCGGAAGATTACTGGTCCCGCCTCTTTCCGTACATTTTTTTCACATCAGTCTTTTTAGAGCTGTGTCAGCCATCGGTGGCTGACACTGATCTTTCCATTTAGGCTAAGTCAGCCGGCAGTGTAAAATATGATATAAAACTACAGAACTTACATAGTTTTAAGTAATTACTGACAATTTATTTAAAATTTACTTCATGTTTTTTTTTTTTTTTTTAATAGGATTTTTATAGGATTATATCGTTAAGGCTTAATGGGGTTTATTGAAACTCGATAAACATAACACGCTTCTAAGCAGCACGTGTGGCCTGAATGGGATTTCCATAAGAATTCGCGTGGCGCTCAATGAGTTAATCGTAAATGTATTTGAAGTTAAATACTCTAAAAATTAAATTGTGTACACACAGGGGCGGGAACTAACAATGTTACGGGTTAGGTTGGCAAGTATGCATATATATTTTGCTTGATTTATAAAAAATTATAACACATTTTCTTCTTTTTGTTTTAGTATTTTGTGTTTATATCTCTCATTAAAAATAAATACAGTATTCATATATAAACATTTCCTTACAGTAATGTATATAAACATATTGATTAAAGAAGATTTGTTGATATTATATAATTATTCTTCTATCTGTATAGTATATTAACACAAATATATTTTGTAAATTTCGCAGCATCGAAAAACAGCAACATAGCTTCCATATCAAGGCTTAATGTAAATAGCCACGCCTTTTCACAAATTTTCTAAAACTTTATAATATAAAGCAAAATAATTTTGCATATTTGTATTTAAATCATTTAAGTTTTGTCTTCAATAATCGATGTAGTAAATACCATTGTGATTTATGCATACCAGCGTCACATATAGAGTCAAATAGGAATATGCAAATTTGTCTTTTTTTTAAATAGTGTTTCAGCGAATCAGAGGCTTTTATATTTATTTATATTCTTTTCTTTTGAAATTCTTTCACAATCCCTCGCCTACATTGTGATAACTTTACAAAAATATGCCAATTTGTATAATAAACATCGAAATATTGCTTAGGAAACAATAAAAATAACATAAAGGTAAATTAAAATAGTTTTCCGTCAAATTATATACAAGCATTTACTTATACACGATACAGATTATAACATGTGACGGCCCCATAACAGGAATAAAAAGTGAAATATCACTGTAACTCAAAAAATAATGTTAGGAACGAGCTGTAAATTTGGAAACCCATGATTTTGATGATGCCCGTTCTATTCGTGCAAAAATTAACATTGGTCATAATTCATAATTTTTTCAAATATGAATTTATTAATAATTTTCATAATTCAAAAAATGTTTTTTTAGCAAAAATTTGCATGGAATATGTTTGGGTTACTTCATTCTAACGAATAAAAAAAACAGAATTTAAATATCATAATTATTTCGGAAGATATGATTTAATGTTTGTCACATTCATTTAACATTAGCACCCCCAAACTTTGACAGCCTATAACTCTATGAGAAATTGAGCGAAATATATAAACTATACCATTTTCCGTGATGATTTGATCCAAAGAATTCAAATAAATTATAAAAAATGGGGGTTATCATTGAAAAAAATGAAGTTGATGTCAATTTTAATATGTAGACGACCCCCTAAGTAAAATCTAACTATAACATTATAAACTAGACATTATTACAAACTGATTGGTACCAGTCGCATGTTTCTACGATAATTTACGGCAAAATTAGGTGGGGGGGTGGCGGTTTTTTTTTGGGGTGACTGTACCACACTATAACACAATTGTACAGTGAACATTACTGTAATTTAGATAAAGTAATTTGCGAAAAAGTGCCAAACTGTTTTAGATTAGATGGTTCACATCATCTGTATATTAATAGGCAAGCATAAAATTTGTTGTCCCTTTTTAACATATTAATTATGGGAGTAGAGGGTTGAAAATGGTATCATTCGAAAGGTATGGTTAGCCGGAAGGTGTGAATACAAATATTATTTTCTTACGATGTCAAGAAGGTATTTAAAAATACATTTATTTTTTATGCATTTTCCCCCATTTTTCCCTTTTATACACGTATTCCTTTACATTAAAAAATACATAAAAGTAGAAAGTTGTTAAATCTGGCAATTTCAAAAAGCTCAAATAAAACCATAGACACAGTAATTTGTATAATGTAGCATCACTATACGCAAGCGAAGTGATGACGTCACTGTCTGTCCATGGAGCCATGAAAAAGATTTTCTAAGTTAATCGTCCATTGGATTTTTTGTAAAAAATTATTAAAAAATAACGGAAATTATTTGCCGATTTTAATTCCGATATTTGGGTATAGTTATTTATAAGTTACTGTCTACATGTGTTTGATTGAGTTTTTTTTTTTTTTTTTTTCTGTAAAATTGATAAAATTTTAATTTAAAATCACAAAACTCCAGGAAAAAAAAATGGCAAACTTTCAGTTTCGAATGTAAACATAAACATTTCATTTCAAAGGGTGATATTTAAACAATAAATATTCAACTAATATACTAAATAAAAGGAAAATGAATTTGTTACTAACTGCAATTAACTGAAATTGGCTACTTATTTTTAAAAAAATGTCTTTATTGGGTAGTTGCTTTTGTGGGTAGAAGAAGCAAGTAGAAGATACATAAAAACTTTTGATTTCCGGTTTTCGATGAATTTACACGTTTTGAGATTTCCTTGCATTTTAATTAAGTGAAATTGACTACTTATTTTTATTTTTTAAAAAGTGGATTTATTATTCTTTCCTCTGCATATATAAGTAGAAAATAAAAGATTCAGAAAAGTTTTAGATTTTCGGTTTTCGATAAAGTTACACGTTTTGAAATTTCCCGAACTCAATTCGACCATTTTTGAAAAATATCTTTTTTTTTTTTTTTTTTTTTTTTTTTTTTTTTGTTCAAACACTGTGCTTTATGAACCAATCGAATTAATTTAACAGAATTTGATACTTGGTTGGGCCTTGGTTTGCCATGGTACCTATTAGCTTCTGAGCTGTATCACACAACAAAGGGACGTTTTCACGTGGCGATTTTCTCTCATTTCAGGAAAGGCTAACATCTACAGAGAGAAATAGTTATATTAAGTAAAACTCTGCTGATTCAGTTAGAGTGTATATCGGGAAACAATTGCCGCAGCTGTGTTGCAATTGCATTCCGTTTAGGAGAAGGCAATAACTTTGTTTTGCCTCGCTTTGCAAAAAAAAAAAAAAAAAAAAAAAAATGGTCGAGTTTCGACCACAGGGCGATACTAGTCTTTAAAAATAAACGTGCTATTTTTCTTTTTTTTTTTTTTTTTTTTTTTTTGCAATTCTCGCACAAGGGTTTGAATGCTATGATGCATAAAAATTGAAAATAAACCTTCTAAGTAAGTATGAAATATACATAAAAATCAGATTAGATTAAACAATGCTATAAAATTAAAGAATAATAATGAATAAAAAGATATCCAGAAAATAATGTTTTTTTTTTATTATTATTTTCAATTTTATTTATTTAATTATAAAAGTAAAATATAGAGCATAAAGTAAAATACAAGATTTTTGACAACAAACATCTGATACAGCAATAATACATATTACAAGTATGCCGTAGATGAAGTACTTTTCCTTTTTTTATAAACAATGTTTTTTTATGAATAGACATTATTTTACAACACATATATTTGAATGTTTAAGCACTTAACCCCGAAATCTGGAACTTACTGTAAATTAATTTTCTGAAATGTTTATTTGCGCAACTTTTTTTTTTTTTTTTTTTTAACCATGTTTTTATAACTTCGATTCTTGTTTTTTTTTTTTTTTTTTTTTTTTTTTTTTTGTACAAATCTTGCAGTTGATTTTTAACTAACTTCCCTACTAGCTAGAAATTTGAAACATTCAGAATAGCTCAGAACCCGATGACAACACAATACTGCAAAGCCCAATTTTCTAATTTTTGATTAGTTTTCTTTTAATTAATTAAAGTATGAAAATAATAACCTCCTAATAGATTTAAAAATAACCATTAAAATATTAGCTATAATTTAATTGTTGCCCCCCCCCCCCACAAAAAATAAATAAATAAATAAATACGAGTTTATTTTTTTTTTCGACATAAAAATACATACATTTAATTAAACGTGAGTGTTAAAAAATTATAAAAAGTTAAATTATGCATCTCACAAAAATAAACGTCATTATCACTTTAAAAATTTTATAAGCATTGATAAAGTGCTAACGTAGTTCTATAGCTGTGATTCAACAGAAAATTTAAAAACATAGTATATAAAAAGGTTTTTAACTTATAATTATTTATTTTATTGTTGTATTAGTTTCTTTTTTTACACTGTTGTAAAATGCAGATTTCTTGAATTTCTGTATTTGTGATGCGATATTTCTGGACGAAAATTGCTTTCTAATCTACATTTTGAAAGCGTTTAAAAACGCATTAGTAAAAGTTTAAGATGATTTTAAGCTTCAATTTTCATATCTATTGAATGAATTCATTTCTTTATTATTTTCTTTGTTATTTTTCTTCAGCTCTTGACTATGTTAAAATATTTAATTATTTTTAAATAATTCTATTTGTTAGCATTTAAAGATATTAAATATTATAAAAAATTATGATAATTATGTACATTAAATATAACAAAATTTTATATTTTGAACAAAATAGACTCATTAAATAAATATTAAAATTACACTTTATGTCTGTCATGCTTTCAGCTTAATTTCGAAATTAGTAATTTTATACTATTGAAGTTATTTCAGTTTAAAACTGAAAAGTTATTTTCCTCTTTGGACTTAAAATGTTTTAGTAAAGGACTGCTAATTAGCTTAACGAAGTGCACACATTCTGGGTTGAAAAAATATTTTAAGAGGCACGTACTCTTGGCGAATAATAATTGAAAGTGCATGTATACACAAGCAATTACTGCAATTTTAATGCAAGCGCTGTAGAAGACAATTAAGCTTATTTTAGGGGAAACGAGTTATTTTCTAAACTATTTAGAATTCGAGTTAATTTTTTATTTTTCAAGCTAATTACAGTTGGGTTACTAAGTTTTGCTTCATTAATTACTTTTTACGTTATTCATGTAACAATGTAGCTAATTTTAAATTTTTTGATAATTAATTTTGACTTTTATTTTTATGGCAATAGTACGCGATTGACATTTTAATTATATTTAATATTCGTGAAATTTGCTTTTATTTCTTTGCTACATTTCTTTGATGAAAATTTCAATGTAATAAAATAAAAATCTTATTTCCGTTTCATCCAATTTTCATCTTGTGAAATTAAATAATGTATTAATAAATGACTTATAACTATACTAAGAAGGAGAAAATTTTTAAGTTTTCAAAAAAAAATTTAAGCTCTTATTAAATTGTCATGATAAACAGATTTTATGAAATTTAAAAAGTGGTCCCGTTATTACTTACAACTTATATTATTATAAAATTGTACAATTTTTTTTTTTTCAATTTGTTAAACAAATAAAAATTCTTGCAGTTTTAACTGCATGAAAATTTTCTAGTTTTACACATTTCTACTGCTATATAATTTTACTTGCACTAGTATCGCCCTGTAGTCGAAACTCGACGAATTTGTTTAAATAAGCACATAAACAATAAATACAAAAAGTCAAAATTTAAGCGTAAACAATGGTCTTAGTAATTACTCTATCCTTTAACTGAAAAAAGAAAGTATATGTAAAAAAATAAATAAAATGTAATAAATAAAATAAAATTAATTAATTAATTAAAATAAATAAATAAATAAATTATCACTTTCAGACCTTCATTTACATAACGAGGCATATCCCTAAAAATTTCTGTAAAGATTTGCCTCTCAATCGAATCAATCAAAATTCTTCTTCTGGACATTTTAACAGCAAAGAACACTGTCTATATCGAAGTAAAATGTCAAGAGTTTGCAGAAAAAATAATCTGGTGTGTCACTCACACGACTTTCTTTTGCCCTGAAATACTTAATACTATAAGTACGGGTTGTATATTAAGGGTTAAGATAACGAGTACTGTTATGTAAACACTGTTAAAACAATTCAATTTAGGCTTCGGAACAGCTTTATTTAACAAATAATTCCATGCGAGAGGACGCAATGTATTTGAATTCTTTTGGGTGTACCTGTACACGAACCATTTGCTTGATCTCAACGAAAATCTTAGTGTAGCATCGCTATATGATACATATTTCGAATACCAAGTTTGAACTTTCAGCTATAATTTGTTTTTGAGATATGCTGATAACAAACACACACACAGACAAACCGCTAAAACATTTTTAGATTCAGGGGACCTCAAAACTTGTAAATATAACAAAATCTCACTTTCAAATTTGACCCAAAAACAATACTTTCTCTACCTTATGGGTAAAAGAAAGTAATAAGTAAGTAAAATTTTGTTCGCTTCTGTTTCCAGACAAATAAATAATATTTAAATAAATCCTGACTTCTGTTCCAAAAGATGAGGGATAAAAATAACGTTAGAATAAAAAAAGAAATTACTGGAAATTTTTAACTGGAATTTACACATTTTAAGCTGCTTTGAATGTGAATCAACAACTTATAGAAATTGTTTGTTTGCGTGCATCTTAGCAAACTATTATGATATTGAGTCAATGGACATAATTTTATAGCAATTTGATATTTTGTAATACATTTAAGTAATATTAATTCTAATTAGCTTTTGGGATATATAGCCTAACAGATAGTGCTTCTATGCTGCGTTTTCTTCTTTTAAGGAAAGGCTATATCTCATCTTCTATAGCCCAAAAAAGCACCAATACTTGGACTATATACACTAAAATTCAATAAGAATAATTGTTCATATTATACATCTTACACACCAAGTTTGGTGCATTTATATAACATAAAAGCTAAAATACAGTTTTCTCGAAAATTAAAAACAGTGCAGAAATGCAGCGCCGTTTGTTGTCCGACATTTATTCAAAGTGAATCAGTACTGTTTTACGTATAATCCATTTCACGTGTCAAATTTTGTACTTTTATATGCTATAGAAGCTTAGATTAAGTCTTCCCTAAAAGAGATAAAATTACAATGCAACAACGTCAAATGTCGACTGATATGAATCCAAACTGAATCTGCAGTTTTACATATCTATTAGATTTTTGGTCCACTGTAGATGTTGAACCTTCCTTGAAATGAGAGAAATTTGTAGTGGGGTGGCTTAACCAGTTCCGTAATTTAGCCCATAGTCCCAATTTTTATACTTTTTGGCTACCGAAAAAATTTAGTAGAATTTTTTATTTTATTTAATCAGTAAAAATTGTTACAGAAATACATAAACATTTTCTATTTAAATATTCCGGTAACGAAAATAGCGTAAAAGATGTCAACTATGATTTAACCTAATGGATAATTAGCACTAATTCATGTGAAGGTCAACCAAACAGGAAGTTTGTTAAATTTAGTCCATTGGTTATTGAGTGTGTTCGCACAATTTTGCTAAAGCAAAAAGACAGACTTTTTTCAAACAATATCCGAATCGTGTTCAGGAAACCTCAAAACTTACAAATTCGTCGAAAACCCTACATCGAAAATTTTTACGAACCCTAAACTTTCATATTATGTAGGCAGATGATACTAATAAATCGAAGTTTTCAAAAATAAGTTGTCAATTTCAGTTAAGTGAAATGCAATATGCTTTACCAAAAAAATATGTCTTCAAATAAGTCTGACTTAAATTACAGAAAGAAATGAGAAAGAAATTAGATCATAACTAATTTTAAAAAAAAAAATTAAAACTTCCATAAATCAGATCTTTTTTTTTTTATTATTTACATATATGTTAAATAGTATAAAATTTCGATCCGCCATTCTCTCATTAAGCATATCTATGTACCACGCTAATGGTTGTTGCTATTTTGAATCAAAAATCTGTAGTCGAGAATATAGTGATGTATACAAATTACTACGTTCATGGTTGTATTCAATTTTAAGAATTTGTACGTGCAGCTTTAACAACTTTCTTCGACAGGAATTGTTAATAAAAAATATTGCGTATAGAAGATAAAATGTGCATAAAAATAAAAGTATTTCTGATTGCTTTCTTTACATACTAAGAGAATATTATTATTATTATTTTCAAAATTACATTAATTAAACCTTTCGAATTATACCATTTTCAATTACCTACACTTTAAATTAATATGCTAAAAAACTTACGACAAATTTCATGTTTGACGGTTGATACATACATAAGTAGTTACTTTGTGGTTTTATTCATATAACATATTTCTTTTAAAAGTGATATTCATAATCCCATGTTAATCTGTAAATTATTATTTCCTATTAAATTTCACCCCGTTTCCAATATACAGCGCTTAATTTTGGGTGTAATTTTTAAATATCTTTAATTACTTAATACGTATATCATACTTTTTTTAATTATCTATAAATTCAACCTAATACTTAAATAGAAAAATAAAAAAAATGTATCCTCCATTACAGAATAGTTAAGCAGTAACATGTTTTAATGTTTCCTTAAATATAATTTTGATAATATCACAATTGACTAATTAAACAATCTAATTAAATAATTAAATAAAAATCTTTAAATCATCTGGCATGGACAATACTCTATTAAAATTAAACATATATTTGCACATGATAATACACTTTCTTCCACATGGAAAAAAATTATATATGTTTACCTGAAAATAATATATAATAGTTATGTCGTAATGTTATAGTTTGAGAAAGATCATATTTACAGTATGTTTTTCATCTGAATATAACCTCTTGTTGTCACGATTATGATCTAGTTTTAATCTATTGTAATACTTTTGTAGCTTATTTATGTTATATACGAGATTTTATATAAAAAATAGAGATTTAATGTAATGTTATCAGGAAGTAATTTTTTTTTTTTTTTAGTTTTGTGTAAATTTAATAGAGAATAACAATATTCCCATAATAGCGCAAATGGTAATATATGTACACAACTTTTAATTGGTATGCGTTTAGAATTGAAATAAGCTTATTTTTACGTATTCATTTAGAGAGAATTTTTTACTTCCTGATTTCTGTAAACTTACACGGCTTAAGAGCTACATACGGTTTGAAGATTACTGTAAAATGCTTGTCTAAGTTTATCTGTGGGTGACAAAATATTTGTCGCAGCTCTAGGATAAGAGCTAATGCACAGGATTTCATGTAGAATTTACATCTAATTGCACATTAACATAAATTAGTGCCTATAAATTCTATGGTGCAAATTCCTTAATAGGGGATCTACTCTTCCCACTTTTCGGTAATATTTTATATGGCAGTATAGGACAAAATTTCGTGCAAATATGTAGAAGGTAAATTATTTTTAACAAACCATTATAAAATTAAACGGATTTATTGATAATAATAATGATCAACTACAAATTATATATATATGTGTGTGTGTGTGTGTGTGTGTAAGGTTGGTTGATTGAGTTTTACGTAGCACTAGTGCTGCGCAGATGGGCAATTGGCGACGTGTGTGTGTAAGGAAATTATTTTTTATATTAAAGACTTTTTTAAACATAAATTTTAAATAAGCAAACTATTTATTTTTAATTCAAAAATACCTACAACAAAATCAAGTAACATATCCGAATATCACTTCTACAGTTTATAGAAACTCATTAATTGGCAATTCTGTTATAGAAAATTATAATTTGATGTAATAAAACACCATGCTAAAATAATTGGAGAACATGAGCATCCGTTAGAAAGGTAATTCATAAGTATCTTTCAATATGATTAATTACCATAACAAATTAGTCCCGGTACTCAATTTTAATCTGAAAGGTTAATGAATGAATGCGGAGAAGCAAGATGCTCAGGTCATTAGGTAAGATATTTAAATTATTTGAAATGTTTATGCATGAGGGAGAACAAGACTGAAAATGGTTTTCTCGTTCTAGAAGTGTTAAAGTTTATTATACATTTACAACAATACTGATTCTATACAGCTAATTAACGATGAAAATTAATAGTCTTATTCATATACATATTTTTGTTATCATATAAACTATTTTACTAATCTGAGTTTTAGTAATCGAAAAATATTAAAATAAATAAAATAAAATAAAATAAATAAATAAATATATTTTATTTTATACAGATTTACTATTATATGTACTTGAGGGGAAATTATACAGAAAAAATACATTTAATCAGAAATCTGGATAGAAATTTTTTACCTATAAAATTAATGAAAGGTAAATGAAGTTAATATCGCTATGAAAGGTAGTAGTTTTTACTTTCTATTACCCATAAGGTAGAGAAAGTATTGTTTTTGGGTCAAATTTTCGAAAGTGGGTTTTTGTTATATATACACGTTTTGAGATCCCCTGAATCCGAAAATCATATTTTTAGCAGTTGGTCTGTGTGTGTGTGTGTGTGTGTGTGTGTCTGTCTGTTATCAGCATATCTCAAGAACAAATAATAGCAGAAAGTCCAAACTTGGTATACTAAATGTGTATTATATAGGGATGCTACACTAAGCTTTTCGTTGAGATCAAGCAAATGGTTCATGCACAGGGATACCCAAGAGTATTCATGGCTATGGAGAAAATTGCAGGTAAGTAGAGTTTAACGTCAATAGGCTGCACTAAAACAAATGAAATTGGTATACACTTTTTATATGCGTAAAAACATATCTCCTGAAGAATATGGTAGGGATATCATTTACTGTTCGTTTTTATAGGGCTGCACAAAAAAACTAGATAAAAGTGCGACAGTAGTTGAAAATTGGTGGAAGTGTATTTCAGGTTGTGCCATGTTTTATTACTATACGGTTATGTTTAGGTGCACCCTGTGGTTTGTACATAATCTTCAAAAGATATGCAGGGCGGCAAATATTAAACGATAACATACTTTTTTACTTTCGGTTACCCATAAGGTAGAGAAAGTATTTTATTTTTGGGTGAAATTTTTGATAGTGAGTTTTTGTTAAGTTTACACGTTTTGAGGTGCTCTGATAAAATCATGTTTTTAGCGGAGCACCTGTGTGTGTGTGTGTGTGTGTATTTCTGTCTGCGTGTGTCTGTCCGTTGCCAGCATATCTCAAAAACAAATTACAGCAGAACGTTCAAAGTTGGTATTCTAAATGTGTATCATATAGGGATGCTACACTAAGCTTTTCGTTGAGATCAAGCAAATGGTTCGTGTACAGGGACACCCAAGAGAATTCAAATACATTGCGTCTATGGGGAAATTGCAGGTAAGTAGAATTTAGTATCTATAGACTGCTATAAACCAAATGAAACGAATATATATTTTTTATACGCGTAAAAACATGTTTCATGTAGAGTATGGAATAGAAATCATTCACTGTTCGTTTACAGGGCTACTCAAAAGAACTAGATTATATAATGCGACAATACTTGAAAATTCATGGAAGTGTATCTCAGGTTGATCCGTGTGTTATTTATATAGGATTGTATTTATGTGCACCATGTGATGTGTACATAACTTTAAGAAGATGTACAGGACTGCAAATATTTAAGCTATAACATTATTTTTTATTTGTTAGTGAAATTGCTTTACTATAATATATCATACAATATATTACCATGTCCAGGAAAGCTGCTCTGGAATTGAAAATAATTCTTCATTGCCATATGGTAAACAACGTATTTTTTAAGCTAAATATTCGTCGATTGGTTTCTTGTATATTTACACGTTTTGAAGCTTCCTGAATACCGAAGACAAGTTTTATAGTTTGATCTTTGCCTGTGTCTGTTAGAGTAAATTAAAAACAAATAATTTCAGGCGATCCAAAAGATGTATTTTTATATGAATACGTTTGTTACTACACAATTTTGTTCAAGATTGATAAGTTTCAAGAAAAGATGCGTGTGAAAGTTGTCTAAACAATTTTAAATTAACCTTTGAACTTTATAACAAATTTGATTTCTCTATAAATGTTGGTACGATAATGAAACGGGGGTTGACACATAGAATTATTTGTCAAATGAAACTGTTCCGAAGCCTAAGTTGAATTGTTTAGGTTTACATAACAGTACTCGTTATCTTAACCCTTAATCTCCAATCCGTACTTATGGTATTAAATTGTAGGTTAAGAGAAAGTCGTGTGAGTGACACACCAGATTTTTTCTACTAAAATTGTACGACTAAAACAATGAAATTCATCACCAAGTTTCTTAAAGCATTAGTTGCAGAGAAAGTTATGGTGGACAATTAAATAATAAAATATATATGTATTAGACTTGATAATTTAAGCATTTAGCTTGAAGACCAAGTTTTAATAATAAAAAAAATTCTTCTAAATTTTTTCTTAATGACAATTTTTAAAGAAATTACTAATAATAATAACTTTAATCAGACATCTAAAACGAAATTTTTTCAAAGAAAATTTTTAAAATATTAAACATTTCTTTAAAAAGAAACCATTTCAATAAAATTTTGACGAAGGGAATAAAAAGTAGTGCTATTGTATAACTATTCTTTCTATTCAAACATTGAGTTATGCCAGTAAATTACTAATATATACAGGGTGCTTCAAAACTATTGTTCAAAAACCTACTTGTACTTCAAGAACATGATGACGATAACAAGCAAGAATCACATAGAAATGCATAGTCGCGAACGCATTCTAAGAAACCTAGAAACTGAAAGGTACAAGACAGATAGCAAATAATGATAATTTATTGCACAAAAACCAATTCACAATGCATTTTTTGTTAAAATAAAGTTTTAAAGCATGAGCTCGAAGTTGCGGATTGCAACTGTAGCTCACAGATCGACGAACTTTCGCAAGAATGTCCAGCGTTTCGTCAATAACTCCATTTGCAGCAATGATTCGGGGCAACAAATTCATTTCCGAATCCCCTAAATATTATACATAAAGTTTGCATGTGGTTTGCTAAGTTAGCATAAGGTTTGCTAAAAGAAAAAAGAGAGAAAAAAATGGTTTACAGATATGGTGAACGAGATGTCTACGGAATAGGGGCGTGTGCGGCCAAGCCATCGCCTCAGAAATTAAGCATTCAGATATGGTAGGCAATGCAGGAGGGGCTAGAGCTCCGTCATATTAA
Source organism: Salticus scenicus (assembly GCA_963930645.1). NCBI lineage: Eukaryota > Metazoa > Arthropoda > Arachnida > Araneae > Salticidae > Salticus > Salticus scenicus. The sequence goes on along the minus strand of OZ005654.1, from coordinate 12,010,381 downwards.
AACAACATCTGCAGCTGCATTCGGATTGGTACATCACTCTGCTAAGTCTCTCCTTTCAATGTTGACGAAAGCAAGTTGGGGTCGAATATTTTAGTTCTATATAAGTTGTTCCACTGCAATTAGCTGCCCCGTAAACGAAGTGCATATCTGCCCCTTTCTCTGTTCGTGTAGAGATTCATCCTTCCTTATGCTTATACACGAAAATTACAGTTTTTGCGTCGTTATCCTCTCCATCTTTCCTCAAGACTTCTAGCGCCCTCTTGTTCGCCTGGGTTGAGCATGCGATCATACATTCCAATATGATTATTGCTTGTTATTGTACCTGAACTTCATGCAAATTTTTTGAGCAAAAGTTCTCAACCACCCTGTATACACTGTTAAAAATAAAATGCTCCTTTTCCCCTGAAAATTTGTTCCGAATCGTCTCAAGGTAATATTTAAATAAGTTTGAATTAATAAGTTACAATATTTTAGTAATAAGCATGACTAAAATGGTGAGAATTAGCACCAAATATTTGTTCTGAGCTGAGTTTGGCAACTGGTCCCTAAAGGAGGCAATTGGCTTTCATTTATTTTAATGTATCCAAGAAGAAACTGTTTACATAAGAAATTACTGAAATTATTTGATTTCTGTCTTCGATGGATTTACAAGTTTTGAAATGTTCTTAACATGATTTAACTAATTTATTAAAAATGTCTGTCTTCTATGTGTGCATTTGTGCGTGGTTGAGATGCTGTATCGTACGAAATATTAAACCAACACTACCGATGTAAACAAACACTACAAATGTAAACAAAGACTACAAATATAAACAAAGACTCTGAGCGTAAATAAAGACTGCAAATGTAAGCATAGGCTCTAAATGTAAAATATGACTACAAATATAAACAGACTCTGAATTTGACCAAGGACTACAAAAGTAAACGGAGATTCTAAATGTAATCAAAGACAAAATATAACCAAAGACTACAACAAAAACAAAGACTCTAACTCTAAAACAAAACAAAAACAATGACTACAAATCTAAACACACACTGCAAATGTAAAGAGTCCAATGTAAACAAAAATTACAAATGTAAACAAACACTGCAAATGTATACAGACTACAAATTTAAAAAAGGCTACAGATGTAAACAAAGACTAAAAGTGTAAACAATCACTCTAAATGTAAACAAACTATAAATGTAAACAAAGACTTTAAAGGTAAACAAAGCCTCTAAATGTACACAAAGACTTCAAACGTAAACATAGACTCTAAATGTAAACAGTCTAAAAATTTAAACGGGCTACAAATGAAAAGAGAGACTGTAAATGTAAACAGACTACAAATGTAAACAATTCCTCTAAATGCAAACAAATACTACCAATGTAAACAAAGACTCTAAATGTAAACAAAGGCAAAATGTAAACAAACACTACAATAAAAACAAACACTACAAATGTAAACAAACACTGCAAATGTAAATAGACTACAAATGTAAACGACTACAGATGTAAACAAAAACTACAAATGTAAACAAACACTCTAAATGTAAACAAAGACTTCAAAAATAAACAAAAACTCTAAATATAAACAAAGGCTCTAAATGTAAACAGAAACTGCATATGTAATCAGACTACAAATGTAAACAGACTCTATATGTGAACAAAATCTACAAATGTAAACAAAGACTACAAATATAAACAAAGACTCTACATGTAAACAAAGACTACATATGTAATCATAGACTACAAATGTAAACAAAGACTCTAAATGTAAACAAAGACAAAATATAAACAATGACTACAATAAAAACAAAGACTACTAATGAAAAGAAACACTGCAAATGTAAATACACTCCAAATGTAAACAAAGACTACAGATGTAAACAAAAACTACAAATGTAAACAAACACACTAAATGTAAACAAAGTCTAAATGCAAACAAAGACTTCAAAGGTAAACAAAAACTCTAAATAAAAATAAAGGCTCTAAATGAAAACAGAATCAACAAATGTAAACAAAGACTACAAATGTAAACAAAGACTCTAAGTGCAAACAAAGACTACAAATATAAGCAAAGACACTAAATGTAAACAAAGAATCTAAACATAAACAAAAACCTCAACGGACAACAAATACTTCAAATGAAAACAAAGACTGCAAATGTAAACAAAGACTCCAAATGTAAACACTCTAAATATAAACAAAGATTTTATATAAAATCAAAGACTCAATGCAAGCAAAGACTACAAAAGAAAACAAAGATTCTAAATAAAAACAGACTCTAAAGGTAAACAACTAAGGTAACGACACCAGTGCTCGTCACTCTTAAGGCCTTATTTTTAAAATGTTTGTTTTTTTCGCGCGGCATTCATGTGGAATTTATGTATCAATATAATACTTTGGTCTATATTATACACTGATTCTTCTAGCTGTTGTTAGACACTTTCAATTTTTCAATACGTTAAGCCAATTTAAAAAATAAAATTAAAATTAAACCTATAAAAATGCACCAGTGCTCGTCACTTGAAAACTGCGTTTCACCAGTAGTCGTCAGGTGTTTACACCAGTGGTCGTCATGTAAATAAAACGCAACAATTTGCTCAATAGTTTGATTTTAATTGCGTTTTTGCAAAATTAAATGAAACAGAATAGCTTTGGAACATATTTAGAACCCAAATCCATTCTTAGGGTTTAAAATACAAAACATTAAATGGTAAAATTTAAAATATTGCGAATAAAACAAATTCATATGTGAAATAATTTGAAAATTCTTTGCTTTTAAGAAAAGTTTTCAAAATTTTATTCGTTCTCAAAAATATCTTTACTTAAAGCAGAGGGTAAGTAGCAGGGGAGGGGGTAATAATCTCGTTTTTAAGAGTGACTTTGTTCCAAATTATCGCAGTAAGATTGATTTTACCATGCTTTTTATTAACGCGTATTCTTGTTTGTTTGTCCAGTACAAATCTTACAATTGATTTTTAACTAACTTCCCGACTACCTAGACATTTGAAACTTTCAGAATAGTTCAGAACACGATGAAAATGCATTTTTTAAATACTTTTAGCCAACTGCTCCGGGTCCCTGCAGCCTTCGGCAGCGTTATCAGTACAAATCTTGCAATCGATTTTTAACTGACTTCTCGACTAGCTAGACATTTGAAACTTTCAGAAAAACTTAGAAGATGGTAACAATGGATTTTTTAAATATTTTTAGCCAATTGTTTCGGGTCACTGCTGCTTTCGGCAGCGTTTATATGGTTCAACAGAAAATTTATTTAATTTTTTTCCCGACTAGCTAGACATTTGAAACTTTCAGAATAGCTCAAAACACGGTGACAATGCATTTTTTAAGTATTTTTAGCAAACTGTTTCGGGTCTCCGCTGCCTTCGGTAGCGTTCACATGATTCAACAGAAAATTTCTTTAACTAACTTCTCTACTAGCTAGACATTTGAAACTTTTAGAATACCTCAAAACAAGATAACAATGCATTTTTTAATATTTTTAGCCAATTGTTTCGGGTCCTCGCTGCCTTCAGTAGCGTTTATATGATTCCTCAATCATATTTTCATCCCGATCATCAATCTTCCCGACTACCTAGACTTTTGAAATTTTCAGAATAGCTCAGAACACAGTGACGATGCATTTTTAAATTACTTTTAGCCAATTGTTTCGGGTTCTCGCTGCCTTCAATAGCACTTATATGATTCAACAGAAAAATTTAAAACACGGTATATAAAAATTCTTTTTGTATTGCAATTATTATTTTTAAACGTATGGGTTGATTATGCGTACCTAACACATACTATAAAGGAATTTTGAGAAATCCTTCGCCTCTCCTTCCTCGTTAAGTGTGGGGTGGATGCAAAAACACGTTTTCAAGAGTAATTATTCGGCAATTTATATAAGGACAAATTATATCAGGAAAGCAATTCTTTGATGCGTTGATTGGTTATGTGTACCCAAAAAATACTGTAAAAGTATTTTGCGTAATTCTTTCCGACCAAATTTTGAGAAAGGGTACCAAGAAACGTATTTCTACGCATAACTCTGCTCTAAATAATCTTGCAAAGGCGATTGCTGATGTGTGAGTTGGTCATATGCATCCAACACCTAGTATAAAGATCTTTCGTCTATGTGAGGGTGGCAAAAAAAATATATATATATATATGTTTTCAAGCTCAACTCTGCTGCAAATTATTTTCGGGAGGGGATTTTTTTTATGAGTTGGTTGGTTGTGTGTGTGTACCTTACACGCATTATAAGGCGATTTTGCAAAATTACCTTTCCTTTCTTCCCACGGACGGGCGGACAAAAAACACATTTTTAACCTTAGCTCTACTCGAAATTAACTCAGAAAGGCGAGTTTTGATGTGTGGGTATTGGTTAAAAGTACGCAATATGTAATTTGATAATATTTCGTTAAAATTCTAAATTTACCAGTGGGAGAGGGGGGGGGGATAAAAAGCAGTTAATTCTATGCCGAAGGCAGTAGAAGCCAATCATCATATTGCAGGATGGAAAGCTATTAGCCAGCGGGAACATTAACTGCGGCTTCGACTGATTTCAAAGTTTTTTTTTTTTTTTTTTCTTTTTTTTTTTTAATTTTTGATAATGATAGGGATTTTTTCCAATTTTATTTAAATATAGGGACCAGCGAAGGTGGCAAAGCTTACTAGTATTATTCTACACATCAAGCTAATGTTATCAAATATTGTGGATATTAATGTTATGAAATGTTAATGTTAATTAGTGTTATCAAATATTATCTTACAATTTTAATTATTTAAGAACAACAGTGAACAGGGTAATTTTTATCAACATTTTAACTATTTGTTTATCTTACATAATTAATATAATGTATAAACAGAAAACTTGCTTAAGAAATGTTTTTAATGTTTAATATTTTCTATATAAGTTTTTATTCACCTGCATCTAACATAACAAAAAAGCCTTAACATAATTTTAATCGACTCACAGTCATGCTAACTATGAAATTAAGCCTTTGTATTTTATCATTTTCGAAATATATATGAATTAAAATTAAATTATCACGGTCAATAAAAATCTTAAACATCACTTAAATACATCTTCGCAAAAGCATGACATCATAAAAATTTAAAATACATTAGACAGATGTATGGAGTAATCATGTCTGTTTTTCTAAAATATATAATAGAAAACTAGAAAAAGCTCTTTATAACTAAATATGTTTATGTGCCATTGTTTAATTTTTCCAGCAAAATAATATGGAAAATTTTAGGTGGTTTAAAGTCAGTCATAGTGAATTAAAGGTACCATGACTGACTTTGTTTAAACAAGCTATACAAAAGTTACAAGTGCAGTAAAGTTCACGTTCTTGAGGTTAAAATACATTTGTTTACATTTACGAATACCCCTCACGACTACTGGTGCCGATAGAAGAATTAAAGTAAAAATTATACCATCATAATTCTAAACGAAAATATAGTATTTTTCATCAAAAAAATTACCCAGTTATTAAAAATGTAAAAACACCAGTGTTCGTCAGGGGTGACGAGCACTGGTAAAACGTACAAAATATGCACCAGTAGTCGTCATACCTTAAAAACCTTTATATTATGTCAAATTTTAAAAAGTTGCACATAAATCGTATTCTGCATTTCATAAGCATTACATACAATGCTTTATGAGCAATGTTAAATGCTGCAAACAACAAAATATATCAAGAAATGCATATCTATTCCCTTAATCATTTTCTTTAAGTTGACTCAATTCAATTGTAATTTAACGTATACTTCCCTTATTTTGTTTCTCCCTACTCTTCCCCAATAGTTGAAATCGAACTTTTTATGTCATAAGATGCAGAAGGCTTTGGAGAATCTTATGCGGGTAGATTCAAATTCATACAGGTTATAAAACGGTTATTTTAACACTTCTTTTAAGAGGGTGACGACTACTGGTGCAGATTTTAGGGGTGACGAGCACTGGTGTCTTTACCTTACAAATGTAAACAAAGACTCTAAATGTAAACAAAGTCTACAAATGTAAACAAAGTCTCTAAATGTAAACAAAACCTTAACGGTTGTAGAGAATATAAGTGGGCCATGATCTTATTTGTAGATTTTACTACATCTTAGATTAAAGATTTTACTTAATCTTAAATGTGAACTTAAATACTTAATTGCTTAATTAGCTAGTAATAAGAGCTCGAGACAAAGTTAACAAATAAATACACAAAGTTTATTCAACAATCTATAGTAAGGATGCGTTGAGCTAACTCTAATTAAATAAGTGCCTTCAAGAAACTAATTTAACAAGACATAAATTAAAATATAACTGATCTCACCAATGCTGATCTTTTGACGACTGCTTTTTACGACTACTAAATATTCTCACTTCAGAGTGTCGAGCGGATTCCCGATACACGACAAAACTCTTTTATTAACTTACTCCACAATACTACACCTCTCTACCATCACTTCGCACACACCCAAATCCGGTGCAACTCGCTATCACCACCAACTCCAATTCACACTAAGCAACTACTAATTCGTCACCATTCCATTCCATTCCATTACATTTTATTACCTCCCTCTAGCAATTCACTATCCTTCCTTTTATACTACATCCTAACAAACATCCTTTCCCTTCATTTCAGTTAAAACTTACGATCACTTCCCATTCATCAAACATTCATATCCTAATTATTTCACAGCAGCACTATGCCGACATAAAACTAACTCGACCAAGACTTTGGCTGAGTCCCTGGCGACGAAGTAATCTAACCGTCCCAATTTTTGGTGACGGTCTATAGTCTCGACCTGACAGTCCCCCTCCGAGAGAAAAAAAATTTAGTCGGGAAAATCCCCAACGGGTTTGAACGAGTAAATTTAAACACTACTAAATCTCATAGGAGTGAGTGCAGCCACAACTTATTTTTTGGAATTTTAAAATAAGTTAGCTCAACGGATATACAGCGGGCTTACAACCATCTTTCTGTAATTCCAGAAAATAAAACTTGATTTTAAACTTAAGTTGTAGGCGGAAGAAGGTATAGGGGGGTTGCTTAAACATAACTAAGCAACATAAAGAAAATTGTTTATTGAAAAAAAAATCTTGCAATCCTCTCTGAAGCAAGCCGTCTTTCGAAACATATGACGAGGAATTTCTTCATCCATAAGAGAGCCAGTCTAGGCTCAACCACATCAGCTGGTCAACGTACTTGAGAAAAAATTCATTCAGAAACGTCAGGCATCAGAATAACACTTCGGACATCAGATTAGAGCATCAAAGATATTTCTAAAACGGAAATTTTTAAAGTATCAAAAATATAAAAACTACATTTTGTAGATAGATAAACGAGACAAATTGTCTCTGAATACATAGAATAGTTTATATACAATAAATTTTTCCCCTCCTGGGCTATAGCATGCGAAAAGACAAACAAATTAATTTGTTAGTGATTTTAGTTAAAAGTTAAGCGTGATTTATGCATATAGCCAAAAAAAAAATATTTACCCACTCAAACACACACATATCTATATATAGATAACTTTTAGTTGAATACAAAAGTTTTAACAAAAAAAAATATTCATTTTATACACTTATCATTTTATATATGCAAATACAATATGTATAGAAATACGAAAAGGGGGGGGATATTTACAAAGGTTAAAAAAAAATTATATATTACCCTTGTGATGTTGAAAAACATCACATATCCCTTTTTAAAATAAAATAATGATAATAATATAAATTACATTTTATTTATTTATTTATAATACAAGCAAACATTATATTTCTTATCCTAAAAGAATTTAATACAATTTTGTTTATTTCGCTTATGCTATTTTATTTTTATTTCTATTTCATTAATCTGTAATTTCATATAATTTATTGTTCTTTTTCCTGCTCTAAATCTCATCAAGTAATAATTAAATAAAATATCAAAGAAAGAGAAACCCATTCATTTTATGCTTTAAAACCGCAGACGATTTTTTTTATTGTAACTTCCTGTCTCCAATCAAACGTTTATAGATTCCGTTGAATCATTATAGCTGAAAATAATTTCTAATATTTTTTATCAATTGATTTCGCACTTTTAGCCAAATTCTGGATGCCTGAGAAAATTTAATCACATCCTATGACGTAATTTAATTGTTAGCCAATCCTTTAGCTATTATTTAGGTTTACCAGATATAAAATTTAAAATGTGTTCAGCCAACTTGATTTTTGATGCCAAGGAGATTTGGCGAAATAAATTAAATTAGCACTTGTTCTTCATGCTGTCAACAACATGTGGTTTTAAGAAAGATTCAAAAAGTTACTAATAAATCGAAATGGCTTCCTTCAGATTTGATATCCGCAAGTCATTTAATAAAATAAACTTTGCCAAAAGATGTTTATTCTTTGTTGCCTTCGTAATAAGTATTTATGAGACAATGAACTATGCATATCTTAATGCGGTTGCTTGAAATAACAAATAATGGATTTTCTTAAGAAAAGAGATCTTTTCCTATTCTTCATAGAGCTTATTGAACCTGGACTACTATACGTATATGGCCGCTTCTTATTTTATATATCTCCATCCCAGCTCATCATCATAAATATATGTGGTGCCAGACTCAGGCCGGATAATATATCCGGATATCCAAAAATTTTTTTTCGTCTTGAAAAATTATTCATTACTATTATTAACGAATATAAGCTCGAATTTCTGTTTAACGGATCTCTGCTTAGTCACCTAATATCGACGTGATATCGACTACGTTAATCATTCTACACATCCTGATTAATTCATGAATGCGAAGTTTTACGTTGTTCAAGCTGCTATAATGAAATACTCAGTGAATGAGTAAATGAAATATCTTTGTTCTAGAGTAATATCATCACCGATTTCTTTGGAAAGTGCGAATATAGAATTTTTGTGTCTTCGATTCAGCACTACCCGATTCTTATCGCCGATCATCCTGCAAAGTTCGCATTTTGAGATCGCCTTATTCGTATATTATTATTTCAATATAAATTGATCGTTGATTCATCACTGCAAGAAAAAATGCCCGACATATGTCTTTCCAGCAGGTGTGCAGTTAAATTACTACTTTAATTTTTTTTGTTGCGCGCACTCATACAGGAGAAAGGCAGTGTGTTATTAAATAAAAATATAATAATAATAATAAAAAGTAAATGAATAAAAAATATATAGATAAATAAATAAATATTTCTTTTTAGCAAAAGAAGATACGGAAAAAGGGTAAGTTTCCTTTGGAATCAATTTATTGTGCCAATAAAAAGAAACATTTCTCACATATTTTTCTTAAATATTGACAATAAGAACTTTTCGTACATTTTTCTTAAATATTGACATTTATTTAAACTTTATATATAAATTTTTACTTAAAAGTAAAATCTTTTATTCTTGATATGAGTATTATATTCTACATTAACTTTTCATTTCAATTTTTAAGAACAGTTAAAAAGTTATATAAATGATCAAAATTTGCTTATATTATTTTTGAAATATCTAGTTTTTGGATATTCAAGTAAAGATTTATTTCATTTGTGAAATTAAATACCAGATCATAGTGATATTTTTTTTCTTTTCATCATACTGCATAAATTATTTTTTTTTAATTTTTTTTCATATTTTGATCTTTGTGTTTACAATTTAATATATCTTGACAATTATTTTCATTTGCATATATATCCATTTTTAGTATTATTCATTATATATTTTTAAATATATCTATAATATATATATACAACAAGACGTATATAAGCCAATTTCATGGTTGCAAGGTATAATGTTATACAGGAAAATATTACAAATAATTTCTACATATTTTTATTAATTTTGAAACTTTATCATGCTTAATTAGAACAAATATATTTAACAATTTTCTTTTCATTTTTTAAGTGTCTTGGTAATTTTATTTATCATATGATAATTAATTGAATTCTTATGCATATTATTTTTATTTAACTTAGTTAACATTTTTATTTTTGAAAAACATGGCACAGAATCGAAACGCGTTTTGCTCCGTTCCTAATTTCGATGGGGACACGAGATTTGTCAAATTTTTCTTTGATCAATTAAGATCCTTTGCCATGTTAAATAAACTAACAAATGACGCGACATTACATGTAATGAAAGAAAAACTTCGTGATGCTGCGTTGGCATACTTTATTGAAAATGAAACATTATATAACTCGACAGATCTTGCAGTCATCGAGGAAAATTTCTGTAATTTTATCAAGGAATCCTCATACAATACTGGAATATCGGAATTTCATAATTTAAAAATTTTGCCGGGGGAGTCTATTAAAAATTTTGCCCATTGTGTAAATGTTGCTGTACCTAAGGCTTTCCCTGACCTTAAGGACAAACAATCCCTTGATAACATTAAACTTCCGAAATTTTTAGAGTGTGTACCCCGAAATATTAAAATTAAATTAATGGAGGAAAACATAAGAGACTATAATAAGGCAGTTGAACGAGCTCAAACATTATCCGAAATATATGATTCTTTCAACAACACTACTAATACTAAGACTGTTCTTTCTTGTGATAATAAAAATGACTCTGTAATATTAAACACATTGAAAGATTTATCTGAGAAAATTAATAGCATTTCACTTACAAACAACAATCCACCCTCCCATAATGAATCCTTGCACGTAGTTCAGTCAAGCAGACCCAAATTTGATCAAAGAAATTATAGAAGTAATTACAAAACTAGACAGACCAATTTTCGTTCTCCCTCTAGAAGAAACTTTTCTGGAAATAATCTGATTTGTCAACTTTGTTCCAAACATGGTCACGTTGCTTTAAATTGTTATAAATGGAGAAATAGAGATAATTTAACTTATAAAACACGTAATTATGAAAACCGTAATTTAAACTAGAAAAAAGGTATGGAGATGCTGATGCTGCCATATCTCGAAAACTAAGGGTCTCATCAGCAAACGAACATAAATTCCCGAATGTGTCATCTTCAAATTCTCTTCCAAAAATTTCACATACTAGACTTGTAAATTCAGTTGGATCTCAAACTGTTGCTAATATTACTGTAGCAGATAATAAAGCTACCCAAACATTTCAAAACTTTAGTCATATTTCTAATACAGGGTATATTCCAAGTGACAACAATGAGAGTTGCACAAATAATAATGAAGATCATATTTTATTTAATGTAAACAAAAATTCACATACACTTCCTATAATAAAAGCTAAATTAGCCAATAACGATATAAAGTTTCTTATTGATACCGGAAGTAGTTGTTCACTTTTAGCCCAATCAACATTTGATAATTTAAAAGCAAATTTAAAATATAAAAGACTAGGTTCATCTATTACTCTTAAAACGGTCAATTCTTACGTTGAATTTTCTTCATGTATTCGTGTAGCTTTCAAAATTGAGAAAAAGTTTTTCCAACACAACTTCTATATTATTGACATACCACATAACTCTAATTTTCATGGAATACTTGGTATGGATTTCATTAAAGAAAATCATGTCACTATTGACTTTTCGAAAAATTCCATGAGAATTGGAAAATTAGACTTTACTTGTTCCTTATTTGATTCGGAAAATGAAAAATTAGATGTATATAATGTTAACTCTGACGATAATAACATGAATGTTTACCTTCTAAAGAAAGTTATAATACAAACTGGTGAAAATATCTACATTACTGCAAAAACAAATAATAAGTTACAAGAAACGAATTACATATTTTGTACTGACTTAGAGGATCCTGATATAGAAATTTTAGATTCTATTGTATCACCAAATTACAAAAGTGAAATTAATTCTGAAAATAATAATTCTCTTTTTACGTTACTTATCTCAAATAAGGGTAAAAATTCAATTCATCTGAATAAAAATATGCATATTGGCAAATTATTTTTAATTGATGAAATTAAAGAACCACATTTAGATAAAATTGAAGACTCTTGCTCTAGTAATAATAATATACAAAATATTGAGGACCATATCCACTTAATTCAAGCTTCAGAGGATATATTACTAAAACGTAAAAATGATTTATCAAGTAAAGATTTTTGTTTGAATCATTTAACCCTTGATCAACGTAACACACTTGAAAATTTATTTTTAAGCAAATTTGCTGCTTTTTCCAAATCTCTCAGTACTCTAGGACATACTGATAAAATAATTCCTAATCTTAAATTAATTAATGATTTCCCTATTAAAACACTTCCATTCCCAATTCCACAAGCTTTACAAAATGAAGCCCAAGAACAGATCAATGAGTTAGTAAACGCCGGCATAATTGAGCGTAATTGCTCCGAGTGGGCTTGTCCCATATTGCTAGTAAAGAAAAAATCTGATGGTTCAAAGAAACAACGTTATAGACTTGCTTTAGACCTTAGAATGGTCAATACAATCATACAAGGTTCCTCATATCCTCTCCCTAAGATTCAAAATATTATATCAAATCTTTCGTCATTCAAATACTTTACTTCGTTGGATTTCATGCAAGCGTACCACCAAATTGACCTTCCTAAAAAATATCAAGATATGCTAACATTTACATCTATTTTTGGCAGTTATCGATACAAACGTGTTTGTTTTAGTTTAAAGAACGCCAGTTCTATATTTCAGTCTCTAATGGACACAATACTCGATGAAATAAACATTAATGGCATATATGCGTATCAGGACGATCTGATTATTGGATCAAATTCATTTGAAGAGACTTGTGAAAAAGTAAATAAAGTGTTAGAAATTCTTATCAAATATAATTTAACATTATCCCCATCTAAGTGTGAATTCCATAAATCAGCAGTTAATTATTTAGGTTTCCATATTGAAAACCATACTATTTCACCCATCACCGCTAACATCGTAAAGATAAATTCTTTTCCACCACCAATGACAAAACGACATTTAAAAAAAATTCTTGGACTTGCTAATTTTTACAAATGGATTTTACCATCTTTCTCAGAACTTGCACAACCCCTTGTGGAACTCACAAAACCCAAAACAACATTCAAATGGACAGAAAAACATCAGAGTATTTTTCAAAAAATTCAAAAATTATTCTTTCTTCCCCCAATGGTTCGACTTCCAGATTGGGAGAAAACATTCTATGTCAACACGGATGCATCAAAAACAGCCATTTCAGGAGCACTTATGCAAAAATTTAATGGTAAATTACTTCCTATAGCATACTTTTCCAAATCTTTAAAACCTTCTGAAAAGAAATATCCTGCGTTAAAATTGGAACTTATGGCAATTCATAAAACTGTCACCGCCTTCAAGTACTATTTATATAATCGTGAGTTTGTAATTCTATCAGATAGTGCTCCCCTTGAAAAATATAAGAAAACTACCAATCCCGCTGACGTTACCACCCGATGGTTAATGCACTTATCTGAATATACTTACGTTTTCAAACATATTCCTGGAAATTTGAACATCTTAGCGGATTATTTATCACGTTGCAATTTTGAAAACAATCAAGAGGATCTCAAAGATAATCCAAAATTAATTCATGACATACAACCACTACCAATTGTTGATGTTGATAAAAATGAAAACAGACTCGAAATTAACAGTAATGATAAAGTTAATAATGAAAATCAAAACAAATACTCAGAATATGTTAATTATATGATTTCAGGAAATTCGAACTCTAAAGACCCCTTACTAGAAATTTCAGACCAAACATTTGTGTCCGAACAAATTAAGGATTCTGAATTAAAAACAATTTACGAAAAAATCTTAAAAAACGGAAAGTCAGTAAAATTTCCCAATTTTTTTATAAATCCTGATTCTAAAGTATTAATGCTCAAGAAAGAGAATATTCATAACAATTCATTCAGTTATTTAATTATTGTTCCAAATTCTTTAAAAGCGAAAGCATTGTCCATCGCGCATTTATCTCACTTCGGTTTGGCTAAAACCTATGAATTTCTTTCTAGAAGATACTTTTGGAGGGGCATTTATACTGATACCCTCAATTTCGTTTCTTCATGCACTAAATGCTTACAAGCGAAACATCACAAAACACCTCCTGCTCCATTACAAAAAACATATACACCCACTCATCCAAATCATACAATCTCCACAGACTTGGTGGGTCCTTTTAGTAATGGTCAATACGTCTTGACAATAATTGATCATTTCAGTAGACACTTAGAACTTTACCCGTTATCTAATATTACTTCTCCAAAAATAGTTCAATGTTTGTTTTCATACATTACAACCTTTGGTCGCCCTGCATGTATTCTATCAGATTTAGGTCGACAATATACATCTCAAGTTTACAATACATTTAATGACACTCTAGGCATAAAAATAATACATTCGTCTGCTTTTCATCCTCAATCGAACTCTATTAGCGAACGTGTAAACACATCAATTAAATATTCAATTAATATATTATTAGAAGAAGGTCATTCATTTCAAAATGCACTATATATACACAAATCTCTCTACAATGGATCTACGCATTCTTCCACTCAATTCTCGCCCAATCTTCTACATTTTGGTAGAGAACTGGCACTAATTTTTGACACCTATAATTCAAATTATAATTACACTTACCTGGACTCTAATGTAAACATCTATAAATTAATGCAAGACCTTCAGGAAATTTATAAAAAAGCGTATAATAACATTCAAGATTCCCAATCAAAAAGAAATAAATATTTTCAAAGAAAAGCTAAACTAAGAAGCATCTGCACAAAAGATATTGTGTATCTGAAGTCTATGGATAAATTTAAACCTAAATATACAGGTCCTTTCATTGTCACAGTTAAACATTCCCCTTTTCATTTTCAATTAAACGGTTACATGCTAGTGATGATAAGGCATTTCGTGTACATATAGATAGAATTTTATTGGCACCTCCGCGTAATAATCACTTATTTGACATTTATAATAATTCTAATTTTAATAAGAATCTCATTATTTCCAATGATACACATCAATATAATTTACGAAACAGAAAGTAATTTTTCATCATTTTTTTTTCCTTAGGTTAAAAGTTACGCAGTGTAAATTTTTAAATATTTATAATGATTAAAGATAAATTAAATAAATTTGATGTATACTAACATCGCAACAGACCTGATCAACCTGTTGTGATTTTTATCTGTTGTGAAATTTCGCAGCTTGAATAATCAATGGCTGGTCCAGGAAATTATATTCTAAGCTGCATTGTCTTACAACAGCAGTGTATATCACTTTTATCACTATCTCTTTAACTTACGTGTTATTTATAATTGAATTTTAACAATAGTTAACATAATAGAATAATATTGTTTATTTAAAAAAAAAAAAAAAGTGCTAATGGAATTAAAAAAAAAAAAAAAGTTTTACGTAGACTTTTGGTGCAGGTAATATTTTTTATCGTACATACATGCATATGTCGCATATATTCCAATTACAATTACCTATAAAAAATGAATAAATAAAAACATGTGTTATTATTACTTTCTTTCAACATGTATTATTTGTTTAAACATTTTAATGAATATAAAAGGCTCACTATATATATTTGATAACATATAAATATACTTGATTTTTTTATTTTGTCAAACCTTCATATTCAGATTGCTTATACATTTGAACTATGTATTTATTACAACGAATTATTGTCCTCTCTGAACTGAAATGGACTCGTCAAAGTTTCTCGCCATGCATGGTAACATAAAAATGTACTGATTTCAGCATCTTACCACGAACTGATAAAATATATGATGACTGAATTATTATGATTTTAAATCAAAGGACTAGAGCTCATTTTGTTTATGGATATATATTCTAACGACTTGTGTACACAGATTTCTGGCCATAACACATTATATCACATCACCATATAATATCCTTATTTTCTGTATTTGTATTTGTATTTTAATATTGTATAAGAATATTATTTTTTTTAAGTATGCATACTGGGTTTTCTATTAATAATATAAGAATGTACGTATTTTATTTGTATTGGAAGCCATTCGTTTTTTGTTTTTGTTTTGTAATCAATCTATTTTACAAGATTGGAAATAATTTGATTTTATTTAAATTTTTGCTGAGTTTTCATATCATAGACGATGTAATGGCTGAACCCATTTTTTTTTTCGGTCGAGGGGGAGAAATATGTGATGTTGAAAAACATCACATATCCCTTTTTAAAATAAAATAATGATAATAATATAAATTACATTTTATTTATTTATTTATAATACAAGCAAACATTATATTTCTTATCCTAAAAGAATTTAATACAATTTTGTTTATTTCGCTTATGCTATTTTATTTTTATTTCTATTTCATTAATCTGTAATTTCATATAATTTATTGTTCTTTTTCCTGCTCTAAATCTCATCAAGTAATAATTAAATAAAATATCAAAGAAAGAGAAACCCATTCATTTTATGCTTTAAAACCGCAGACGATTTTTTTTATTGTAACTTCCTGTCTCCAATCAAACGTTTATAGATTCCGTTGAATCATTATAGCTGAAAATAATTTCTAATATTTTTTATCAATTGATTTCGCACTTTTAGCCAAATTCTGGATGCCTGAGAAAATTTAATCACATCCTATGACGTAATTTAATTGTTAGCCAATCCTTTAGCTATTATTTAGGTTTACCAGATATAAAATTTAAAATGTGTTCAGCCAACTTGATTTTTGATGCCAAGGAGATTTGGCGAAATAAATTAAATTAGCACTTGTTCTTCATGCTGTCAACAACATGTGGTTTTAAGAAAGATTCAAAAAGTTACTAATAAATCGAAATGGCTTCCTTCAGATTTGATATCCGCAAGTCATTTAATAAAATAAACTTTGCCAAAAGATGTTTATTCTTTGTTGCCTTCGTAATAAGTATTTATGAGACAATGAACTATGCATATCTTAATGCGGTTGCTTGAAATAACAAATAATGGATTTTCTTAAGAAAAGAGTTCTTTTCCTATTCTTCATAGAGCTTATTGAACCTGGACTACTATACGTATATGGCCGCTTCTTATTTTATATATCTCCATCCCAGCTCATCATCATAAATATATGTGGTGCCAGACTCAGGCCGGATAATATATCCGGATATCCAAAAATTTTTTTTCGTCTTGAAAAATTATTCATTACTATTATTAACGAATATAAGCTCGAATTTCTGTTTAACGGATCTCTGCTTAGTCACCTAATATCGACGTGATATCGACTACGTTAATCATTCTACACATCCTGATTAATTCATGAATGCGAAGTTTTACGTTGTTCAAGCTGCTATAATGAAATACTCAGTGAATGAGTAAATGAAATATCTTTGTTCTAGAGTAATATCATCACCGATTTCTTTGGAAAGTGCGAATATAGAATTTTTGTGTCTTCGATTCAGCACTACCCGATTCTTATCGCCGATCATCCTGCAAAGTTCGCATTTTGAGATCGCCTTATTCGTATATTATTATTTCAATATAAATTGATCGTTGATTCATCACTGCAAGAAAAAATGCCCGACATATGTCTTTCCAGCAGGTGTGCAGTTAAATTACTACTTTAATTTTTTTTGTTGCGCGCACTCATACAGGAGAAAGGCAGTGTGTTATTAAATAAAAATATAATAATAATAATAAAAAGTAAATGAATAAAAAATATATAGATAAATAAATAAATATTTCTTTTTAGCAAAAGAAGATACGGAAAAAGGGTAAGTTTCCTTTGGAATCAATTTATTGTGCCAATAAAAAGAAACATTTCTCACATATTTTTCTTAAATATTGACAATAAGAACTTTTCGTACATTTTTCTTAAATATTGACATTTATTTAAACTTTATATATAAATTTTTACTTAAAAGTAAAATCTTTTATTCTTGATATGAGTATTATATTCTACATTAACTTTTCATTTCAATTTTTAAGAACAGTTAAAAAGTTATATAAATGATCAAAATTTGCTTATATTATTTTTGAAATATCTAGTTTTTGGATATTCAAGTAAAGATTTATTTCATTTGTGAAATTAAATACCAGATCATAGTGATATTTTTTTTCTTTTCATCATACTGCATAAATTATTTTTTTTTAATTTTTTTTCATATTTTGATCTTTGTGTTTACAATTTAATATATCTTGACAATTATTTTCATTTGCATATATATCCATTTTTAGTATTATTCATTATATATTTTTAAATATATCTATAATATATATATACAACAAGACGTATATAAGCCAATTTCATGGTTGCAAGGTATAATGTTATACAGGAAAATATTACAAATAATTTCTACATATTTTTATTAATTTTGAAACTTTATCATGCTTAATTAGAACAAATATATTTAACAATTTTCTTTTCATTTTTTAAGTGTCTTGGTAATTTTATTTATCATATGATAATTAATTGAATTCTTATGCATATTATTTTTATTTAACTTAGTTAACATTTTTATTTTTGAAAAACATGGCACAGAATCGAAACGCGTTTTGCTCCGTTCCTAATTTCGATGGGGACACGAGATTTGTCAAATTTTTCTTTGATCAATTAAGATCCTTTGCCATGTTAAATAAACTAACAAATGACGCGACATTACATGTAATGAAAGAAAAACTTCGTGATGCTGCGTTGGCATACTTTATTGAAAATGAAACATTATATAACTCGACAGATCTTGCAGTCATCGAGGAAAATTTCTGTAATTTTATCAAGGAATCCTCATACAATACTGGAATATCGGAATTTCATAATTTAAAAATTTTGCCGGGGGAGTCTATTAAAAATTTTGCCCATTGTGTAAATGTTGCTGTACCTAAGGCTTTCCCTGACCTTAAGGACAAACAATCCCTTGATAACATTAAACTTCCGAAATTTTTAGAGTGTGTACCCCGAAATATTAAAATTAAATTAATGGAGGAAAACATAAGAGACTATAATAAGGCAGTTGAACGAGCTCAAACATTATCCGAAATATATGATTCTTTCAACAACACTACTAATACTAAGACTGTTCTTTCTTGTGATAATAAAAATGACTCTGTAATATTAAACACATTGAAAGATTTATCTGAGAAAATTAATAGCATTTCACTTACAAACAACAATCCACCCTCCCATAATGAATCCTTGCACGTAGTTCAGTCAAGCAGACCCAAATTTGATCAAAGAAATTATAGAAGTAATTACAAAACTAGACAGACCAATTTTCGTTCTCCCTCTAGAAGAAACTTTTCTGGAAATAATCTGATTTGTCAACTTTGTTCCAAACATGGTCACGTTGCTTTAAATTGTTATAAATGGAGAAATAGAGATAATTTAACTTATAAAACACGTAATTATGAAAACCGTAATTTAAACTAGAAAAAAGGTATGGAGATGCTGATGCTGCCATATCTCGAAAACTAAGGGTCTCATCAGCAAACGAACATAAATTCCCGAATGTGTCATCTTCAAATTCTCTTCCAAAAATTTCACATACTAGACTTGTAAATTCAGTTGGATCTCAAACTGTTGCTAATATTACTGTAGCAGATAATAAAGCTACCCAAACATTTCAAAACTTTAGTCATATTTCTAATACAGGGTATATTCCAAGTGACAACAATGAGAGTTGCACAAATAATAATGAAGATCATATTTTATTTAATGTAAACAAAAATTCACATACACTTCCTATAATAAAAGCTAAATTAGCCAATAACGATATAAAGTTTCTTATTGATACCGGAAGTAGTTGTTCACTTTTAGCCCAATCAACATTTGATAATTTAAAAGCAAATTTAAAATATAAAAGACTAGGTTCATCTATTACTCTTAAAACGGTCAATTCTTACGTTGAATTTTCTTCATGTATTCGTGTAGCTTTCAAAATTGAGAAAAAGTTTTTCCAACACAACTTCTATATTATTGACATACCACATAACTCTAATTTTCATGGAATACTTGGTATGGATTTCATTAAAGAAAATCATGTCACTATTGACTTTTCGAAAAATTCCATGAGAATTGGAAAATTAGACTTTACTTGTTCCTTATTTGATTCGGAAAATGAAAAATTAGATGTATATAATGTTAACTCTGACGATAATAACATGAATGTTTACCTTCTAAAGAAAGTTATAATACAAACTGGTGAAAATATCTACATTACTGCAAAAACAAATAATAAGTTACAAGAAACGAATTACATATTTTGTACTGACTTAGAGGATCCTGATATAGAAATTTTAGATTCTATTGTATCACCAAATTACAAAAGTGAAATTAATTCTGAAAATAATAATTCTCTTTTTACGTTACTTATCTCAAATAAGGGTAAAAATTCAATTCATCTGAATAAAAATATGCATATTGGCAAATTATTTTTAATTGATGAAATTAAAGAACCACATTTAGATAAAATTGAAGACTCTTGCTCTAGTAATAATAATATACAAAATATTGAGGACCATATCCACTTAATTCAAGCTTCAGATGATATATTACTAAAACGTAAAAATGATTTATCAAGTAAAGATTTTTGTTTGAATCATTTAACCCTTGATCAACGTAACACACTTGAAAATTTATTTTTAAGCAAATTTGCTGCTTTTTCCAAATCTCTCAGTACTCTAGGACATACTGATAAAATAATTCCTAATCTTAAATTAATTAATGATTTCCCTATTAAAACACTTCCATTCCCAATTCCACAAGCTTTACAAAATGAAGCCCAAGAACAGATCAATGAGTTAGTAAACGCCGGCATAATTGAGCGTAATTGCTCCGAGTGGGCTTGTCCCATATTGCTAGTAAAGAAAAAATCTGATGGTTCAAAGAAACAACGTTATAGACTTGCTTTAGACCTTAGAATGGTCAATACAATCATACAAGGTTCCTCATATCCTCTCCCTAAGATTCAAAATATTATATCAAATCTTTCGTCATTCAAATACTTTACTTCGTTGGATTTCATGCAAGCGTACCACCAAATTGACCTTCCTAAAAAATATCAAGATATGCTAACATTTACATCTATTTTTGGCAGTTATCGATACAAACGTGTTTGTTTTGGTTTAAAGAACGCCAGTTCTATATTTCAGTCTCTAATGGACACAATACTCGATGAAATAAACATTAATGGCATATATGCGTATCAGGACGATCTGATTATTGGATCAAATTCATTTGAAGAGACTTGTGAAAAAGTAAATAAAGTGTTAGAAATTCTTATCAAATATAATTTAACATTATCCCCATCTAAGTGTGAATTCCATAAATCAGCAGTTAATTATTTAGGTTTCCATATTGAAAACCATACTATTTCACCCATCACCGCTAACATCGTAAAGATAAATTCTTTTCCACCACCAATGACAAAACGACATTTAAAAAAAATTCTTGGACTTGCTAATTTTTACAAATGGATTTTACCATCTTTCTCAGAACTTGCACAACCCCTTGTGGAACTCACAAAACCCAAAACAACATTCAAATGGACAGAAAAACATCAGAGTATTTTTCAAAAAATTCAAAAATTATTCTTTCTTCCCCCAATGGTTCGACTTCCAGATTGGGAGAAAACATTCTATGTCAACACGGATGCATCAAAAACAGCCATTTCAGGAGCACTTATGCAAAAATTTAATGGTAAATTACTTCCTATAGCATACTTTTCCAAATCTTTAAAACCTTCTGAAAAGAAATATCCTGCGTTAAAATTGGAACTTATGGCAATTCATAAAACTGTCACCGCCTTCAAGTACTATTTATATAATCGTGAGTTTGTAATTCTATCAGATAGTGCTCCCCTTGAAAAATATAAGAAAACTACCAATCCCGCTGACGTTACCACCCGATGGTTAATGCACTTATCTGAATATACTTACGTTTTCAAACATATTCCTGGAAATTTGAACATCTTAGCGGATTATTTATCACGTTGCAATTTTGAAAACAATCAAGAGGATCTCAAAGATAATCCAAAATTAATTCATGACATACAACCACTACCAATTGTTGATGTTGATAAAAATGAAAACAGACTCGAAATTAACAGTAATGATAAAGTTAATAATGAAAATCAAAACAAATACTCAGAATATGTTAATTATATGATTTCAGGAAATTCGAACTCTAAAGACCCCTTACTAGAAATTTCAGACCAAACATTTGTGTCCGAACAAATTAAGGATTCTGAATTAAAAACAATTTACGAAAAAATCTTAAAAAACGGAAAGTCAGTAAAATTTCCCAATTTTTTTATAAATCCTGATTCTAAAGTATTAATGCTCAAGAAAGAGAATATTCATAACAATTCATTCAGTTATTTAATTATTGTTCCAAATTCTTTAAAAGCGAAAGCATTGTCCATCGCGCATTTATCTCACTTCGGTTTGGCTAAAACCTATGAATTTCTTTCTAGAAGATACTTTTGGAGGGGCATTTATACTGATACCCTCAATTTCGTTTCTTCATGCACTAAATGCTTACAAGCGAAACATCACAAAACACCTCCTGCTCCATTACAAAAAACATATACACCCACTCATCCAAATCATACAATCTCCACAGACTTGGTGGGTCCTTTTAGTAATGGTCAATACGTCTTGACAATAATTGATCATTTCAGTAGACACTTAGAACTTTACCCGTTATCTAATATTACTTCTCCAAAAATAGTTCAATGTTTGTTTTCATACATTACAACCTTTGGTCGCCCTGCATGTATTCTATCAGATTTAGGTCGACAATATACATCTCAAGTTTACAATACATTTAATGACACTCTAGGCATAAAAATAATACATTCGTCTGCTTTTCATCCTCAATCGAACTCTATTAGCGAACGTGTAAACACATCAATTAAATATTCAATTAATATATTATTAGAAGAAGGTCATTCATTTCAAAATGCACTATATATACACAAATCTCTCTACAATGGATCTACGCATTCTTCCACTCAATTCTCGCCCAATCTTCTACATTTTGGTAGAGAACTGGCACTAATTTTTGACACCTATAATTCAAATTATAATTACACTTACCTGGACTCTAATGTAAACATCTATAAATTAATGCAAGACCTTCAGGAAATTTATAAAAAAGCGTACAATAACATTCAAGATTCCCAATCAAAAAGAAATAAATATTTTCAAAGAAAAGCTAAACTAAGAAGCATCTGCACAAAAGATATTGTGTATCTGAAGTCTATGGATAAATTTAAACCTAAATATACAGGTCCTTTCATTGTCACAGTTAAACATTCCCCTTTTCATTTTCAATTAAACGGTTACATGCTAGTGATGATAAGGCATTTCGTGTACATATAGATAGAATTTTATTGGCACCTCCGCGTAATAATCACTTATTTGACATTTATAATAATTCTAATTTTAATAAGAATCTCATTATTTCCAATGATACACATCAATATAATTTACGAAACAGAAAGTAATTTTTCATCATTTTTTTTTCCTTAGGTTAAAAGTTACGCAGTGTAAATTTTTAAATATTTATAATGATTAAAGATAAATTAAATAAATTTGATGTATACTAACATCGCAACAGACCTGATCAACCTGTTGTGATTTTTATCTGTTGTGAAATTTCGCAGCTTGAATAATCAATGGCTGGTCCAGGAAATTATATTCTAAGCTGCATTGTCTTACAACAGCAGTGTATATCACTTTTATCACTATCTCTTTAACTTACGTGTTATTTATAATTGAATTTTAACAATAGTTAACATAATAGAATAATATTGTTTATTTAAAAAAAAAAAAAAAGTGCTAATGGAATTAAAAAAAAAAAAAAAAGTTTTACGTAGACTTTTGGTGCAGGTAATATTTTTTATCGTACATACATGCATATGTCGCATATATTCCAATTACAATTACCTATAAAAAATGAATAAATAAAAACATGTGTTATTATTACTTTCTTTCAACATGTATTATTTGTTTAAACATTTTAATGAATATAAAAGGCTCACTATATATATTTGATAACATATAAATATACTTGATTTTTTTATTTTGTCAAACCTTCATATTCAGATTGCTTATACATTTGAACTATGTATTTATTACAACGAATTATTGTCCTCTCTGAACTGAAATGGACTCGTCAAAGTTTCTCGCCATGCATGGTAACATAAAAATGTACTGATTTCAGCATCTTACCACGAACTGATAAAATATATGATGACTGAATTATTATGATTTTAAATCAAAGGACTAGAGCTCATTTTGTTTATGGATATATATTCTAACGACTTGTGTACACAGATTTCTGGCCATAACACATTATATCACATCACCATATAATATCCTTATTTTCTGTATTTGTATTTGTATTTTAATATTGTATAAGAATATTATTTTTTTTAAGTATGCATACTGGGTTTTCTATTAATAATATAAGAATGTACGTATTTTATTTGTATTGGAAGCCATTCGTTTTTTGTTTTTGTTTTGTAATCAATCTATTTTACAAGATTGGAAATAATTTGATTTTATTTAAATTTTTGCTGAGTTTTCATATCATAGACGATGTAATGGCTGAACCCATTTTTTTTTTCGGTCGAGGGGGAGAAATATGTGATGTTGAAAAACATCACATATCCCTTTTTAAAATAAAATAATGATAATAATATAAATTACATTTTATTTATTTATTTATAATACAAGCAAACATTATATTTCTTATCCTAAAAGAATTTAATACAATTTTGTTTATTTCGCTTATGCTATTTTATTTTTATTTCTATTTCATTAATCTGTAATTTCATATAATTTATTGTTCTTTTTCCTGCTCTAAATCTCATCAAGTAATAATTAAATAAAATATCAAAGAAAGAGAAACCCATTCATTTTATGCTTTAAAACCGCAGACGATTTTTTTTATTGTAACTTCCTGTCTCCAATCAAACGTTTATAGATTCCGTTGAATCATTATAGCTGAAAATAATTTCTAATATTTTTTATCAATTGATTTCGCACTTTTAGCCAAATTCTGGATGCCTGAGAAAATTTAATCACATCCTATGACGTAATTTAATTGTTAGCCAATCCTTTAGCTATTATTTAGGTTTACCAGATATAAAATTTAAAATGTGTTCAGCCAACTTGATTTTTGATGCCAAGGAGATTTGGCGAAATAAATTAAATTAGCACTTGTTCTTCATGCTGTCAACAACATGTGGTTTTAAGAAAGATTCAAAAAGTTACTAATAAATCGAAATGGCTTCCTTCAGATTTGATATCCGCAAGTCATTTAATAAAATAAACTTTGCCAAAAGATGTTTATTCTTTGTTGCCTTCGTAATAAGTATTTATGAGACAATGAACTATGCATATCTTAATGCGGTTGCTTGAAATAACAAATAATGGATTTTCTTAAGAAAAGAGATCTTTTCCTATTCTTCATAGAGCTTATTGAACCTGGACTACTATACGTATATGGCCGCTTCTTATTTTATATATCTCCATCCCAGCTTCTTCATTAAAACCCTCTCTGCAGGCGATGGCTACAAAATAAAAGAACTTAGTATACATACATAAAATATACATTAAGAGAGAACAAAAATGTTGACATTGAAGCAGAACATGAATTTTGACATGAAAGTTCATGCACAATTTTTGAATTTTACAGTTTTTTGTTTTAGAAAGTCCTGCTCTTTCATACAAAAATAAGAAGTCCGAAAGGCTTCAACACATGTCTTACATTTTGGTACGCTCTGATAAACAAATACTTGAGAAAAAATAAAATAAAGAACGATACTAACTTACGGACGGTTTCCGCTGTAACAGCATTAGCCTTACACCTGTTAGTCTTGCTAGTTGTTGTAAAGTCCCAGAAATCACAGGGCTGGAGGTCTGCAGCACGAGGTCAGGCGCTGCAAAGGCACATTGCTGGGCTGGGATCGAACCCGGCACGCTGTCGCTGTCCGTAGCATCAGAGGACGATTCCGCACGCTCTCTACTCATGAGTGTTGAGGTCTTAGAAGGCTTACAAGCTTGGAAATAATTTATATTTTTAGTTGAAATTACTACATTTGCTTTTAAATTATCTAGCAGTTTACGAGAAGCACTGGTAGGATAATGTAAATTACACTGATGGAAAAAAAATCCCAACACCAGGAAGGAGCTGTGCTAGATAAACGAAATTTGGTAGGCGTGTTTATACATCTGAAAGATGACGTCGATTCAAATTTCGAGCTACGCGCATAAGATTGGCGCTGGTAGCGACACTATGAACATGCAAATGAGGTTTGCTTTAGATAAGCGCTGTAAGGTTCGTGATCGTTATTTACAGTTGAGATTTGACGTAGTGGGTTAATGTTAGTCAAGGATTCCTCTAAGAAGACGAAGAAGCCATTATCAACAGCTCACTGAGTTTGAACGAGGTCGTGTAGTAGGGCTACAAGAAGGTGGGTTTTCTTTCCGCGATATTGCAGAAAGACTTGGCAGGAATGTATCCACTGTGCATGCTTGTTGGCAGCAGTGGTCAAGGGAAGGTACTGCCTCAAGAAGACCGGGTTCCGGGCAGCCACGTGGCACTACTGAAAGGGAAGACCGCCGTGTTCGGCGTATGGCTGGGGCTAAGACTCCTATAACCCGAGCTGGCTCACAGCTGATCATTGTTGCCCAGCGGAAATATAGCTTGGCGACGTTTAGTTGCAGACGTATTACTCGGCGTCTTTATCGCCTAAAATGGTGAGTTTGCCTAAACAGAAGAGCGTTGTTATTATTTGTATTTGATAAGTTTGGCGGTAAAATTTGGCGAAATTTTCTTATAACCCTTGTAAAAAGTAGGCATCACTCTTGCTGTTAAATTAGTTAATTTTAGATATTTATACACGTTGAAAAGTAGTGTAGGTTGTAAAATACAACAGTTAGATAATCAAACAGCAATAAAAACAAATAATTGATACAAAAAATGCAAGAAAACATATCATAATTACACTTCATATTTGTGATTGAAAGCTAAGCGTACAATTTTCTTTTGGACATTTAATAGCCCATTTTTTTTCGCCTTTCTTCATCTGTTGGAAATCTAAACGTTCTAAAAGCAGTTCTGGTATGATTTGAGCAATTTTCGGCTGCAAAACCTCCATTTTATGTGATTTGATAACACTTGAAATTCGGACCGCGTGGGCAACAATCGCTGAGTGGGAAACAAAATGCCTGATGAGCCAGCCTGTATTGGAGGAGCTCTAGCTGGGGCTAATCGTACTGCGTCTGCAGCTAAAATTCGAACTGCAGTTGGCACCACAGTGACACAACGAACTGTTACAAATCGGTTACTTCAGGGACAGCTCCGAGCCAGACGCCCTGTAGCGTGCATTCCACTGACTCCAAACCACTGCCGTTTGCGACGTGAGTGGTGTCAAGCTAGAGCTCATTGGAGGACGGAGTGGAGATCTGTTGTGTTTTCTGATGAAAGCCGGTTCTGCCTTGGTCGCAGTGATAGGCGTGTGTTGGTTAGAAGGAGGCCAGGTAAACGCCTGCTAGCGACCTGTCTGCGGCCTAGACGCACAAGGCCTATTCCTGGAGTTATGGTTTGGGGAGCAATTTCGTATGACAGCAGGAGCACTCTCGTGGTTATCCCACGCACCCTGACTGCAAATTTGTACGTCAGTCTAGTGATACAACCTGTTTTGCTGCCATTCATGAACAGCATTCCAGGGGGTGTTTTCAAACAGGGTAACGCTCGCCCTCATACCGCTGTTGTAACCCAACATGCTCTACAGAATGTCGACATGTTGCCTTGGCCTGCTAGATCACCAGATCTTTCTCCAATCGAGCACGTATAGGACATCATTGGACGTCAACTCCAGCGTCATCCACAACCAGCATTAACCGTCCCTGCATTGACCGCCCAAGTGCAACAGGCATGGAACTCCATCCCACAAACTGATATCCGACACCTGTACGACACAATGCATGCACGTTTGCATGCTTGCATTCAAAATTCTGGCGGTTGCACCGGTTACTAATGTACCAACATTTCATATTTGAAATGGCTCTACCTGTGATCTTGAAACTTTAATCAATTAAATATGTTACCTAGACAATTGTATTGCTGAAATTTCATTACTGTACAATAATTTTTTCTTGGTGTTGGGATTTTTTTTTCCATCAGTGTATGCTGAAGACAGTTTAACCGGTCATTTTCATTGGGAGCCTTTTCATTTAAACTAGAAGATTTTGTCGGCTTGACATGTAGAAAACTTAAATGTCCTTTTTCACTACTTTCATTTAAATTAGTTACTAGCTTTTCGTTTAAAGTAGATGCGAGATATTTATAAGCACAGTGGCTTAACTTTTCGCTTTCTTTTAACACAGTGTCTGTGAAATTTGGTAACTCCCCTGATTTGATCGGTCGAGCATTTGAATATGATTTATCATTACAAATAGCTGATTTTGCCGACTTGACAGTTTTAGAACTGAAATGTAGCTTATCAGGAGATTCATGTAAACTAATAGATAAATCTGTTGGTTGAACAGGATGAAAACAAGAGTTTGATGCCTTTAATAAAGATTTAGTACCAACATTAATTTTAACATCATTTTCTGCGACAATTTTTCCTCATACATAAAATAAATAACCGGACTCGACCGGTTTAGCATTTGCGTAAGATTTATCAAAAAAAATAGCAGAATCAGCCGACTTGACAGTTTAAGAATTAAACTGTAATTTATTATGAGGTGCATTTAAACTACTAGGCAAATCTGTTGACTGAACAGTTTCAAAACATGCATTTGAGCTATTGACAGAAGGATCAGCCGCTACGATTAATAGGTTTTCATTCTTCTCTAAATTTGAAGGTAACGGAGAGTTTAAATTTGAAACGAATTGAGAAGAATTTAAATGTGGCAAGTTTACGGGACAAACAGTAAGATAATTTAATAATATAGATTGAACTTCGGTATTATGAGAGTGTTTTTGATTTCCTGCAACAGTTTCTGGTTGATTTAAATGACTGTTTCTTCGCTGCGAAAAGTTAGCTTGTTGCGGTCGGTTGAAGGTATCAATTTGAGGGGGGGGCAATATTTTCTCGCTGTTCATTTTCAACACTGACGGTTTCTTGCCGGCGATTAGTGGTTTTCGCAGTTTTATGAGTGTAACGTGCTTGATATTTCTCTAGAAGTTCAAATAGACTATCAATAGATGCGGCCGGTTTTAAATGTAGAAAATCTTGAATTTGGACTGTAAACAGCGGATTTATAGTGTCCACCACTTCAAAAAATGATAACTGTAAGTTAAGTTGCAAAATTAAATCAAGTTTATGCAGGAAAAAGGTTGTCGGCTTATCGAATACGGACATTTTCGTTGTATACAGTTTCTGCATTAATTAAGCTCTATCAGCACTCGAGGAAAATGTGCTTATAATTTTGATTTTTAACTCTTCATAGGTGGGATTTGGACACAAAGAATGAGAGGCGATGAGGTCATACCACCTTTTAGGTTCTCTTTTTAAAGAGTATTTTAAACAGTTAAATCGATCAGAAATATAAATATGACATATTTCAAAATATTGCTCGAGTTCTTCAAAAAAGTTAAGTACATTACTTTTACCGGTAAAATATACTCGAGCGGGGGGGGTGTCGAACTCGTTTGGGCGCCACAGTAGAGAATATAAGTGTGCCATGATCTTATTTGTAGATTTTACTAGATCTTAGACTAAAGATTTTACTTAATCTTAAATATGAACTTAAATACTTAATTGCTTAATTAGCTAGTAATAAGAGCTCGAGACAAAGTTAACAAATAAATACACAAAGTTTATTCAACAATCTATAGTAAGGATGCGTTGAGCTAACTCTAATTAAATAAGTGCCTTCAAGAAATAATTTTAACAAGACATAAATTAAAATATAACTGATATCACCAATGCTGACCTTTTGACGACTGCTCTTTACGACTACTAAATATTCTCACTTCAGAGTGTCGAGCGGATTCCCGATACACGACGAAATCTTTTCTTAACTTACTCCACAATACTACACCTCTCTACCATCACTTCGCACACACCCTAATCCGGTGCAACTCGCTATCACCACCAACTCCAATTCACACTAAGCAACTACTAATTCATCACCATTCCATTCCATTCCATTACATTTTATTACCTCCCTCTAGTAATTCACTATCCTTCCTTTTATACTACATCCTAACAAACATCCTTTCCCTTCATTTCAGTTAAAACTTAAATCACTTCCCATTCATCAAACATTCATATCCTAATTATTTCACAGCAGCACTATGCCGACATAAAACTAACTCGACCAAGACTTTCGCCGAGTCCCTGGTGACGAAGTAATCTAACCGTCCCAATTTTTGGTGAGGGTCTATAGTCTCTTCCTCACACGGTAAACAAAACCTCAAAATGTAAAAGAACACAAATATAAAAAAGACCCTAAATGTAAAGATACTATAAATATAAACAATAATCTAAAAGAAAAAAAGTAACGTAAAAAAAGAATACAAATATAAACAGAGACTCTAAATTTGAAAAAAGATTATAAATGTAAAAGGAGACTTTAAATGTAAACAAAGACTTAATGTAAACAAAGACTACAAATGTAAATAGACTCTAATTAAAAACAAAAATTTTAAATGTATACAAAGACTCAATGTAAGCAAAGACTACAAATGTAAACAAAGAATACAAATGTAAACAAAAGCTCTAAATATAAACGGAACCTAAGTCTAACTAACTACAGATGTAAACAAAGACTCTAAATGTAAACAAAGACTACAAATGTAATTAGATTCTAAGTGTAAACAAAGACTACAAATGAAAACAAAGACTCTAAACATGAACAAACTCCATATGTAAACATAGACAACAAATGTAAACAAGGTCTACATATGTCAACAAAGTCTCTAAATGTAAACAAAGAATACAAATGCAAACAAAGGCTCTAAATGTAAACCAACACTACCAATGTAAACTAAGACTACAAATGTAAACAAAGACTACAAATATAAACAGACTTTAAATTTGAACGAAGACTACAAATGTAAAAGGAGATTCTAAATGTAATTAAAGATAAAATGTAAACAAAGACTACAACAAAAACAAAGACACTAAATGTAAACAAATACTACAAATGTAAACTAACACTACAAATGTAAAAAAATTACAAATGTAAAAAAAGATTACAAATGTAAACAAACACTGCAAATGTAAACAAATATTGCATATGTAAACAAACACTGCATATGTAAACAGACTACAAATTTAAAAGGGCTACAGATGTAAAAAAAACTACAAATGTGAACAAACAATCTAAATGAAACAAACTCTAAATGTAAACAGAGACTTCAAACGTAAACAAAGGCTCTAAATGTAAACAATGTCAATAAATTTAAACAGACTACAAATGAAAAGACCGACTCTAACTGTAAACAAAGACTACAAATGTAATCATAGACTACAAATGTACACAATGCCTCTGAATGTAAACAAAGACAACAAATGTAAACACACTCAAAATTTAAACAGTCTCTAAATGTAAACAAAGCATAAAAATGCAAACTGAAGCTAAATCCAAACAAAAACTACAAAGTCTCTAAATGTAAACAGACTCTAAATGTAAACAAAGACTACAAATGCAAACACACTGAATGTAAACAAAGACTACAAATATAAACAGAGACTCTAAATTTGAACAAATACTGCAAATGTGAACGGAGACTCTAAATGTAAACAAAGTCTACTAATGTAAACAAAGACTAAATGTAAACAAAGACTTAAAAATTAAGTAGATACTAAGTCTAAAAAAAACTACAAATATTAAATGTCAACAAACACTCGATGTAAGCAAAGATTACAAATGTAAACAAAGACTCTAAATGTAAACAAAGACTACAAATGTAAATAAACACTGCAAATGTAAAATGAGTCCAAATGTAAACAAAGATTACAAATGTAAACAAACACTGCAAAAGTAAACAGACTACAAATTTAAAAAGATTACAGATGTAAACAAAGACTACAAATGTAAACAAATACTGTAAATGTAAACAAAGACTTCAAACTTAAAAATAACTCTAAATGTAAACAAAGTTTATAAATTTAAACAGGCTACAAATGAAAAGATAGAACCTAACTGTGAACAAAGACTAAAAATGTAAATAATGCCTCCAAATGTAAACAATGCCCCTAAATGTAAACAAAGACTATCAATGTAAATAGAATCTAAATGTAAACAAAGACTACAAATGTATAAAAAGATTCTAAATGTAAAAAAAAGACAACAGATGTAACCATACTCTAAATTTATACAAAGACTCTAAATGTAAAAAAATCATAAAAAGGCAGACTCTAAATGCAAACAAAATGTACACATGTAAACAGTCTCTAAATGTAAACAAAGACTCTAAATGTAAACGGACTCTAAATGTAAACAAAGACTACAAATGTAAGCGATAAGGAAATTTAAACAATGACTCCAAATGTAAACAAAGTCTACGAATGTAAAAAAGACTACAAATTTAAACAGACTCTAAATGTGAACAAACAGTTAAAAGGTAAACAAAGACTCAAAATGTAAACCGACTAAATATCTAAGCACTCTATATGTAAACAAATATTTTTAAAAAAAAGCAAAGACAATGTAAGCAAAGATTACAAATATAAACAAAGAATCTATAAAGAAATAGACTCTAAATGTAAACAACTACAAATGCAAACAGACTCTAAATATAAACAAAGTCTAAATGTAAACAAAGACAAAATAAAAACAAAGACTACAATAAAACAAAGACTGCTAATATAAACAAACAATGCAAACATAAATAGACTCCAAATGTAAACAAATACTACAAGTGTAACCAAGACTACAAATCTAAACAGACTCTAAATTTGAACAAAATTTTAAAAGGTAAACAAAGACTCCATATCTACACACTCTAAATGTAAACAAAGATTATAAATAAAAGCAAAGACTCAATGTAAGCAAAGATTACAAACGTATACAAAGAATCTAAATAGAAACAGATTCTAAATGTAAACAACTACAAATATAAACAGATTCTAAATGTAAACAAAGACTTCAAACGTAAACAAAAACTGTAAGTATAAACAATCACTGTAAATGTAAAAAAAATTCAAATGTAAACAGACTCTAAGTGTAAACAAAGACTACAAATGTAAGGAAAGACTCGAAATATAAACAAAGAATCGAAACATGAACAAAGACTTCAACTGTAGTCAAAGAATCTAAATGTAAACAAAGACTTCAAATGTAAACAGACTCCAAATGTAATCATTCCAAATGTAAACAAAGATTTAAAATAAAAACAAAGAATGAATGTAAGCATAGACTGCAAGTGTAAACAAAGATTCCAAATAAAAACACTCTAAATGTAAACAAATGCAAATGTAAAAAAGACTCTAAATGTAAACAAATACTACAAATGTAAACAAAGACTCTAAATGTAAACAAAGTATACAAATGTAAACAAAGGCTTCAAATGTAAGCAGACTCTAAATGTAAACATAGATTTTAAATATAAACAAAGACTCAATGTAAGCAAAGATTACAAATGTAAGCAAAGACTGTAAATGTAAACAAAGACTACCAATGTAAACAAACACTGAAAATGTAAAAAGAGTCCAAATGTAAACAAAGATTACAAATGAAATCAAACACTGCAAATGTAAACTACACTACAAATGTAAACAAAGACTACAAATATAAACAAAGACTACAAATGTAAGCATAGGCTCTAAATGTAAACTAAGACTACAAATATAAACAGACTCTAAACTTGAACAAAGACTAGTAAAAAAAGACAGGATATGTAAAAAGAGCCCAAACATAAACAAACATTGCAAATATAAACAGACTACAAATTTAAAAAAGACTACAGATGTAAACAAAGACTACTAATATAAACAGACTCTTAATTTGAACAAAAAATACAAATGTAAACGGAGATTCTAAATGTAAACGAAGACAAAATGTAAACAAAGACTACAATAAAAAAAGAGTCTAAATGTAACAAAGACTAGAAATGTAAACAAAGAATGCAAATGTAAAAAGAGGCCAAATGTAAACAAAGATTACAAATGCTAAAAAACACAGCAAATGAAAACAGACTACAAATTTATAAAAGACTACAGATGTAATCATAGACTACAAATGTAAACAATGCCACTAAATGTAAACAAAGGCAAATGTAAACATACTCTAAATTTAAACAAAATCTCTAAATGTAAACAAATCATAAAAAATGCAAACAGACGCTAAAGGCAAACAAAGATTTTAACTGTAAACAAAGTCTCAAAATGTAAACAAAGAGTACAAATATAAACAAAGACTCTAAATGTAAACAGAGACGAAATGTAAACAAAGACTACAATAAAAACAAAGACTGGTAATGTAAACAAACACTGGAAATGTAAAAAGACCCCAAATGTAAACAAAGACCACATATGAAAAGAAACACCACAAATGTAAACAAAGACTACAGATGTAAACAAACATTACAAATGTAAACAAACACTCTAAATGTAAACAAAATCTAAATGTAAACAAAGACTTCAAACATAAACAAAAACTTTAAATATAAACAAAGAACCTAAATGTAAACAAAAACTACAAATTTAATCAGACTACAAATGTAAACAAAGATTCTATATGTAAACAAAGCCTACAAACGTAAAAAAAGACTCTAAATTAAAAAAAGACAACAGATGTAGCCATACTCTCAATTTATACAAAGACTCTAAATGTAAAAAAAATCATAAAAGTGCAGACAAAATGTAAATGCAAACAAAATGTAGAGATGTAAACAGTCTCTAAATGTAAACAAAGACTCTATATGTAAACGGACTCTAAATGCAAACAAAGACTACAAATGTAAGCGATAAAGAAAATTAAACAATGACTCCAAAGTAAAAAAAAGTCTACAAATGTAACCAAGACTACAAATCTAAACAGAATCTAAATTTGAGCAAAGATTTAAAAGGTAAACAAATACTAAAAATATAATCAAAGACTCCATATCTAAGCACTCCAAATGTAAACAAAGATTTTAAATAAAAACAAAGAATGAATGTAAGCATAGACTGCAAGTGTAAACAAAGATTCCAAATAAAAACACTCTAAATGTAAACAAATGCAAATGTAAAAAACTCTAAATGTAAACAAAGATTTTAAATGTAAACAAAGACTCAATGTAAGCAAAGATTACAAATGTAAACAAAGACTGTAAACAAAGACTACCAATGTAAACAAACACTGCAAACGTAAAATGACTCCAAATGTAGACAAATTCTACAAATGTAACCAAGACTACATATCTAAACAGACTCTAAATGTGAACAAAGATTTAAAATATAAACAGTCTCCAAATGTAAACAAAGTCGCCAAATGTAAACAAAGACTCCATGTCTAAAAACTCTAAATGTAAACAAAGATTTTAAATAAAAGTAAACTTAATGTAAGCAAAGATTACAAACGTAAACAAAGAATCTAAATAGAAACAGACTCTAAATGTAAACAACTACAAATGTAAACAGACTCTAAATGTAAACAAAGACTTCAAATGTAATCATAGACTACAAACATAAACAATGAGTCTAAATGTAAACAAATTTAGGAAATGTAAACACACTCTAAATTTAAACAAAATCTCTTAATGTAAGCAAAGCATAAAAATGCAAAAAGACTCTAAATGCAAACAAAAACTAAAAATGTGAACAAAGTCTCAAAATGTAAACAAAGACTCAAAATGTAAACAGACAAAAAATGTAACCAAAGACTACAAATGCAAACACGCTAAATGTAAACAAATTCAGTTAATGTAAACATACTCTAAATTTAAACAAAATCCCTAAACGTAAACAAAGCATGAAAATGCAAACAGATTCTAAATGCAAACAAAATCTACAAATGTGAACAAAGTCTCAAAATATAAACAGAGACTACAAATGCAAACACTCTAAATGTAAAAAAAGACTACAATTATAAACAGACTCAAAATTTGAACAAATACTACAAATGTAAACGGAGACTCTAAATGTAAACAAAGACTCTAAATGTAAACAAAGATTTTAAATGTAAACAATGACTCTATGTAATCAAAGATTACAAATGTAAACAAAGACTGTAAATGTATACAAAGATAACCAATTTAAACAAAAACTGCAAATGTAAAAAGAGTCCAAATGTAAACAAAGATTACAAATACAAACAAACACTGCAAATGTAAACAAACACGGCAAATCTAAACAGACTACAAATTTAAAAAAGATTACAGATGTAAACAAAGACTACCAATGTAAACAAAGACTCTAAATGTAAACAAAGACGAAAAATAAACAAAGACTATAATAATACGAAAAATGCTAATGTAAACAAACACTGCCAATATAAAAGTACTCCAAATATAAACAAACACTCTAAATGTAAACAAAGACTTCAAACGTAAACAAACACTCTAAATATAAACAATGACTCTAAATGTAAAGAAAAACTTCAAATGTAAACAAAGACTCTAAATGTAAACAAAGAGTGAATGTAAACAATGTCTACAAATATAACAAGGTCTACAAATATGAACAGACTCTAATTTAATATAACCAGACTCTAATTTAATATAAACAGACTACAAATTAAAAAATGACTACAGATGTAAACAAAGACTACAAATGCAAACAAACACGCTAAATGAAACAAACTCTAAATGTAAACAAAGACGTCAGGCGTAAACAAACGCAGTAAATGTAAACTATGTGTATAAATTTAAACAGACTGCAAATGAAAAGAGAGACTCTAACTGTACACAAAGGCTACAAATGTAATCATACACTACAAATGTAAACGATGCCTCTAAATGTAAACAAATTCAACAAAAATTTAAAGATACTCTAAATTTAAACTAACACTCTAAAGAACAAAGAAAAAATTAAAACAGACTCTAAATGCAAACAAAAACTACAAATGTGAACAAATTCTTAAAATGTAAACAAAGTCTACAAATGCGAACACTCTAAATGTAAACAAAGACTACAAATATAAACAGACTCTAAATTTGAACAAATACTACAAATGTAAACGTAAACTCTAAATGTAAACAAAGACTACAAATGTAAACAAAGCCTCTAAATGTAAACAAAGTCTAAAAAAGTAAACAAAGTCTACAAATGTAAACAAAGACTCAATGTAAGAAAAGATTACAAATGTAAACAAAGACTGTAAATGTAAACAAAGACTACCAATGTAAACAAACACTGCAAATGTAAAAAGAGTCGAAATGTAAAGAAAGATTACAAATGCAAACAAACAGTACAAATGTAAACAAACACTGCAAATGTAAACAGACTAGAAATTTAAAAAAGGCTACACATGCAAACAAAGACTAACCAATGTAAACAAAGACTATAATGTAAACAAAGAGAAAATATAAACAAAGACTACAATAAAACAAAGACTGCTAATGCAAACAAACACTGCAAACGTAAAAACACTCCAAATGTAAACAAAATCTACTAATGTAACCAAGACTACAAATCTAAACAGACTCTAAATGTGATCAAAGATTAAAAAGGTAAACAAAGACTCCATATCTAAACACTCTAAATGTAAACAAAGATTTTAAATAAAAGCAAAGAATCAATGTAGGCATAGAGTGCAAATGTAAACAAAGATTCAAAATAAAAACAGACTCTAAATCTAAACAAATGCAAATGTAAACAAAGACTCTAAATGTAAACAAAGACTACAAATGCAAACACTCTAAATGTAAACAAAGACTAAAATATAAACAGAGACTCTAAATTTGTACAAATACTACAAATGTAAACGGAGACTATAATTGTAAAGAAAGACTACAAATGTAAAGAAAGACTCTAAATGTAAACAAAGTCTAGAAATGTAAACAAAGACTACAGATGTAAACAGACTCTAAATGTAAACGAAGATTTTAAATGTAAACAAAGACACAATGTAAGCAAAGACTACAAATGTAAACAAAGTCTACAAATGTAAACAAAGACTTAAAATGTAAGCAGATTCTAAGTGTAAACAAAAACTTCAAATTTTAAACGTAAAAAAGACCCAATGTAGGCAAAGACTACAAATGTAAGTAAAGACTGTAAATGTAAACATAGACTACAAATGTAAACAAACACTGCAAATGTAAAAAAAATCCAAATATAAACAAAGATTACAAATGTAAACAAACACTTCAAATGTAAAAAAACACTGCAAATCTAAACGGACTACAAATTTTAAAAAGGCTACACATTTAAACAAAGTCTACCAATGTAAACAAAGACTCTAAATGCAAACAAAGACAAAATGTAAACAAAGACTACAATAAAAGAAAGACTGCTAATGTAAACAAACACTGCAATATAAAAGTACTCCAAACCTAAACAAACACTGCAAATGTAAATGGACTCCAAGTGTAAACAAAAACTACAGATGTAAACAAAGACTACAAATATAAACAAAAACTCTAAATGTAAACAAAGACTTCAAACATAAACAAAAACTCTAAATATAAACAATGACTCTAAATGTAAAGAAAAACTTCAAATAAAAACAAAGTACCTAATGTTAATAAAGAGGGAATGTAAACAAAGACTCTAAATGTAAACGAAGACTCTAAATGTAAACAAAGACTACAAATGTAAACAAGGACTCTAAATGTAAACAAAGACTATAAATTTAACAAGGACAACAAATATAAACAGACTCTAAATGTAAACAAAATCTTCAAATAAAAACAAAGACACTAAATGTAAACAGACAGAATGTAAACAAAGACTACAAGTGTAAACAAAGACTACAAATGTAAACAGACTCTAAATTAAACAAAGTCTACAAATGTAACAAGGACTACAAATGTAAACAGACTCTAAATTAACAAAGTCTACAAATGTAACAAGGACTACAAATGTAAACAGACACTAAATGTAAACAAAAACTATATGTAAACAAGGACTACAAATGTAACAAAGAATCTAAACATGAAGAAACTCTATATGTAAACATAGACAACATATGTAAACAAAGACAGCAAATGTAAACAAGACTAAAAATATAAACAAAGACTCTAAGCGTAAACAAAGATTACAAATGTAAACAAAGGCTCTAAATGTAAACAAAGACTACAAATATGAACAGAATGTAAATTTAAACAAAGACTACAAATGTAAACAAAGACAGCAAATGTAAAAAGAGCCCAAATGCAAACAAACACGCAAACAGACAACGTAAACAGACTACAAATTTAAAAAAGACTACAGATGTAAACAAAGACTAGAAATGTAAACAAAGCATAAAAATGCAAACAGACTCTAAATGTAAAAAAAGACTACAAATGGAAACACTCTAAATGTAAACAAAGACTACAAATATAAACAGAATCTAAATTTGAACAAATACTACAAATGTAAACAAAGCATAAAAATGCAAACAGACTCTAAATGTAAAAAAAGACTACAAATGGAAACACTCTAAATGTAAACAAAGACTACAAATATAAACAGAATCTAAATTTGAACAAATACTACAAATGTAAATGGAGACTCTAAATGTAATCAGAGACTACAAATGTAAACAAAGACTCTAAATGTAAGACTAAAAGTCTACAAATGTAAACAATGTCTATAAATTTAAACAGACTACAAATGAAATGAGAGACTCTAACTGTAAACAAAGACTACAAATGTAATCATAGACTACAAATGTAATCATAGACTACAAATGTAAACAATGCCTCTAAATGTAAACAAATATAACAAGTATAAACATACTCTAAATTTAAAAAAAGCATAAAAATGCAAACAGACTCTGCAAATGTAAACAAACTACAAATTAAAAAAAGACTACAAACGTAAACAAAGTCTCAAAATGTGTCTGTTTACATTTGTAGTCTTTGTTTACATCTGTAGTCTTTTTTAAATTT
This sequence comes from Salticus scenicus, assembly GCA_963930645.1. NCBI lineage: Eukaryota > Metazoa > Arthropoda > Arachnida > Araneae > Salticidae > Salticus > Salticus scenicus. Next base: position 11,970,519 of record OZ005654.1, on the reverse strand, counting down.
GTAGTCTGTTTACATTTGTAGTGTTTGTTTACATTTGTAATCTTTGTTTACATTTGAAATCTTTTTACATTTGCAGTGTTTGTTTACATTTGTAGTCTTTGTTTACATTTAGAATTTGTTTACATTTAGACTTAAAATTTAAGTATTTGTTTACATTTAGTTTTTGTTTAGATTTGTAGATCTTGTTTACATTTGTAATCTTTGCTTACATTGAGTCTTTGTTTACATTTAAAATCTTTGTTTACAATTAGAGTCTGCTTACTTTTGAAGTCATTGTTTACAGTTTAGAATTTGTTTACATTTAGAGTCTTTGTTTAAATTAGTAGTCATTATTTGCGTTTAGAATCTCCGTTTACATTTGCAGCATTTGTTCAAATTTAGAGTCTGTTTATATTTGTAATTTTGTTTATATTCAGATTGTTTGCATTTGTATTCTTTGTTTACATTTAGAGTCTGTTTACATTTAGAGTCTTAGACTACAAATATGAACAGACTCTAAATTTGAACAAAGACTACAATTGTAAACAAAGACAGCAAATGTAAAAAGTGTCCAAATGTAAGCAAACATTGCAAACGAAAACAGACTACAAATTTAAAAAAGACAACAGATGTAAACAAAGACTATAAATGTAAACAAACAATCTAAATGAAACAAACTCTAAATGTAAACAATGTCTATAAATTAAAACAGACTACAAATGAAAAGAGAGACTCTAACTGTAAAAAAGACAACAAATGTACAGATTACAAATGTAAACAATGCCTTTAAATGTGAACAAATTCAACAAATGTAAACATACTCTAAATTTAAAAGAAGTCTGTAAATGTAAAGAAAGCATAAAAATTCAAACAGACTCTAAATTCAAACAAAACTACAAATTTGAACAAAGTCTCAAAATATAACCAAAGACTCTAAATGTAAACAGAATCTAAATGTAAACAAAGACTACAAATGCAAACACTCTAAAATTAAACAAAGACTACAAATATAAACAGTCTCTAAATTTGAACAAATACTTCAAATGTAAACGGAGACTCTAAATGTAAACAAAGACTCTAAATGTAAACAAAGATTTTAAATGTAAACTATGACTCTATGTAATCAAAGATTACAAATGTAAACAAAGACTGTAAATGTAAACAAAGATAACCAATTTAAACAAACACTGCAAATGTAAAAAGAGTCCAAATGTAAACAAAGATTACAAATACAAACAAACACTGCAAATGTAAACAAACACGGCAAATCTAAACAGACTACAAATTTAAAAAAGATTACAGATGTAAACAAAGACTACCAATGTAAACAAAGACTCTAAATGTAAACAAAGACGAAAAATAAACAAAGACTACAATAAAACGAAAAATGCTAATGTAAACAAACACTGCCAATATAAAAGTACTCCAAATATAAGCAAACACTCTAAATGTAAACAAAGACTTCAAACGTAAACAAACACTCTAAATATAAACAATGACTCTAAATGTAAAGAAAAACTTCAAATGTAAACAAAGACTCTAAATGTAAACAAAGAGTGAATGTAAACAAAGTCTACAAATATAGCAAGGACTACAAATATAAACAGACTCTAATTTAATATAACCAGACTCTAATTTAATATAAACAGACTACAAATTTAAAAATGACTACAGATGTAAACAAAGACTACAAATGCAAACAAACACGCTAAATGAAACAAACTCTAAATATAAACAAAGACGTCAGACGTAAACAAACGCACTAAATGTAAACAATGTCTATAAATTTAAACAGACTGCAAATGAAAAGAGAGACTCTAACTGTACACAAAGGCTACAAATGTAATCATACACTACAAATGTAAACGATGCCTCTAAATGTAAACAAATTCAACAAAAATTTAAAGATACTCTAAATTTAAACTAACACTCTAAAGAACAAAGAAAAAATTAAAACAGACTCTAAATGCAAACAAAAACTACAAATGTGAACAAATTCTTAAAATGTAAACAAAGTCTACAAATGCGAACACTCTAAATGTAAACAAAGACTACAAATATAAACAGACTCTAAATTTGAACAAATACTACAAATGTAAACGTAAACTCTAAATGTAAACAAAGACTACAAATGTAAACAAAGCCTCTAAATGTAAACAAAGACTAAAAAAGTAAACAAAGTCTACAAATGTAAACAAAGACTCAATGTAAGAAAAGATTACAAATGTAAACAAAGACTGTAAATGTAAACAAAGACTACCAATGTAAACAAACACTGCAAATGTAAAAAGAGTCGAAATGTAAAGAAAGATTACAAATGCAAGCAAACAGTACAAATGTAAACAAACACTGCAAATGTAAACAGACTAGAAATTTAAAAAAGGCTACACATGCAAACAAAGACTATCCAATGTAAATAAAGACTAACCAATGTAAACAAAGACTCTAAATGTAAACAAAGACAAAATGTAAACAAAGACTACAATAAAACAAAGACTGCTAATGCAAATAAACACTGCAAACGTAAAAACACTCCAAATGTAAACAAAATCTACTAATGTAACCAAGACTACAAATTTAAACAGACTCTAAATGTGATCAAAGATTAAAAAGATAAACAAAGACTCCATATCTAAACACTCTAAATGTAAACAAAGATTTTAAATAAAAGCAAAGAATCAATGTAGGCATAGACTGCAAATGTAAACAAAGATTCCAAATAAAAACAGACTCTAAATGCAAACAAATGCAAATGTAAACAAAGACTCTAAATGTAAACAAAGACTACAAATGCAAACACTCTAAATGTAAACAAAGACTAAAATATCAACAGAGACTCTAAATTTGTACAAATACTACAAATGTAAACAGAGACTATAAATGTAAATAAAGACTACAAATGTAAAGAAAGACTCTAAATGTAAACAAAGTCTAGAAATGTAAACAAAGACTACAGATGTAAACAGACTCTAAATGTAAACGAAGATTTTAAATGTAAACAAAGACACAATGTAAGCAAAAACTACAAATGTAAACAAAGTCTACAAATGTAAACAAAGACTTAAAATGTAAGCATATTCTAAGTGTAAACAAAAACTTCAAATTTTAAACGTAAAAAAGACCCAATGTAGGCAAAGACTACAAATGTAAGTAAAGACTGTAAATGTAAACATAGACTACAAATGTAAACAAACACTGCAAATGTAAAAAAAAAATCCAAATGTAAACAAAGATTACAAATGTAAACAAACACTTCAAATGTAAAAAAACACTGCAAATCTAAACGGACTACAAATTTAAAAAAGGCTACAGATTTAAACAAAGTCTACCAATGTAAACAAAAACTCTAAATGCAAACAAAGACAAACCCAAGTAGCACAGTATGGTATTTTCAACGTTGAACAAACGGCAATGCATTCCGTTGAATGACCGTTTTTCCGCAACGTTAATAATCTGAAAATATGTCTCGTTGATTTCCTCATCTTTCAACGGTTGTTTTAATACATTTTACAACGCAAAAAAACCCGTTGTAAAAGGGTTGTACGAAATCGCAATACTATCGTTTTTTTTATAACCTAAAAAAACCGTTGTAAAAGGGTTGTACGAAATCGCAATACTATCGTTTTTTTTATAACCTAAAAAAAACAGTTGTAAAATGGTTGTTCAGAATCGCAATACTGTCGTGTTTTTTATATCAGTTTTCAACGGTTTTTCTTATGTCTTATAAACGTTGAAATACAAAAAAAAGAGCTAGCTCTATATATCCATTGCGAATTTTCCTTTCTAATAAATATTGCTAATAAATAAAAAATAAAATAAAAACATCCCTTGTAAAAAGTTTTGCAACTTTTTTTTTTTTTCCTTAACGGCTCTCTTCACTTTACCGTCGCCGGAAGCCCGAGCCAATGTTATTCTATGGGGAAATTTTCTTTGGAAACTTGGAAATAATTTATGAACTAATACATATTTTTAAATTCTGTTTTCACATTCTGAAAATTCCGAACTGTTAAATTGACTGACCTTTTTTAAAAATGTATTTTTTTTTTATTTTTAATATTTTATTTTGAAATTGCAAAATGAAAAAATTTCACCTATTGAAAATTCGTATTTTGCAGCTTCAAAATAAAATAAAATAAAAATTATTTTTTAAAAATGGTCCGTTAATTTAACATCTGAGAATTTTCAGAATGTGAAAACAGAATTTAAAAATATGTATTACTTAATTAGTTATTTGTAAAGAAAAATTTCCCATAGAATAACATTAGCTTTGGCTCCGGCGGCGGAGAGTAAAGCGGGCCCTTAATTTTTAGACCCTTTATTACTTTTTTAAGACTCAATATAAGAAAATACTAGATTCGTAAAAATTTTCAATTTCTGTTTTTCGAGGGATATACAAGTTTTGAGGAGTCCAGAACACTATTTTAAAAACGTCTGTTGGATAAAAGTTTTGTCCGAACTGTATCTCAGGAACTTATTGCACATACATATAAAATTATATGAATTTCATATAAAATTACATGCAATTGCATCTTGACATAAGTACTTTATTAATTTTTGGTACAAATGGCCCAATGGTGGTGCTACCATATTCCAATTTCTCCCACTTAATGGAACGCTATATCTCAGGTTCTATTGTGTATAATCAATTGCATATAACTGCACAAATATACATCATAATTTCACCACTTATTCATGCTTTTCAAAAGTTGATACCTGAAATTCACGATATCTTTGCAGTCAGTTACCAAAATATTCAATTATTTGACTTATAATCAATGAAATCTATGTTCTTTTCGAAGCTGTATCCCCAAATACTGAAAATCTTTGCCACTAACTGATGAAATTCGGACTTTCTTCTATTATGAAACACTATGCTGATTCAATTCGGATGCAGATAGGCCGATAGGTGGCGCTGTTGTGCAGCAATTTAAACTGTGAATAGGAAAGCAAAATCTCAACTTCTTTTAGCATATATAATTGCACTAAACTTGACATAGGAGACAACCAATATAAAAACGAATACTGAATTAGTTTGAGTGTGTATCAGCTGACAGGCGTTGCTGTCTTTACTCACTTTCTGCTATTTTTATATGACTACATCTCAACTACTGTTAATTAAAATTGTTGCAAATTCTGAATATAAAATCTTTATTCTGAGAAGCTATATGAAACTTTAGTGCATGTTAAATAACGGCAAGTGGCAATTTTAATCTCCTCCTATTAGTCAATTGTTTATGGTGTTTAGTGCAATTTAAATCAACAGATGCTGAGATGTAGCTATGTGGAAAAGACACTGATTAATAGCAACACTATCTGTCATCAGATACAGTTGGCAGCAAAAGTATAAAGCAATAGCCAATAATTCCCATACCAAAAAAGTACACTTAATACTGTTTTGTTAAATAAATCCTTATTGAATCATGTTCTTAGACTGATAATAAGAACATGACTCGACAAGGATTTATTTAACAAAGTAGTATTAACAGGGGTCAAAGCAATCAAATAGGAAAATATAGGAATTTTTTTTCGCAGACTTTATTTACAAAGTCATTTAATCATTGTAAATTACGGAAAAGAAATCAAAACATTTAATTTCACTAACACATGGTTGAATACGTTTTGAGGCTGCGGTCAGTGCCTATTTAATGAACTGGGCACAATAAAAATAATCTGGTGTGTCACTCACACGACTTTCACTTATCCTGAAATTTAATACTATAAATACAGGTTGGTTGGTTGGTTGGTTGGAGGATTAAGGCCGATTGACTCCTTATGTGTCCTAGGCCTATAGGGGGAATGCCCTCCGTGGGGGTCTTTCTAAGGGGTCCTAGCCCGTATTTACGCGAGTTTCGGAGGAAACCACGGAAAACTCCGAACGGCTAGGTCGATGAGCGCGACCTGGGATCTAACCCGGCACCTCCCATCTACCAGCTTTGAGCGCAGAACCGCTCGGCCGCTGGTGGGCCCTAAATACAGGTTGGAGATTAAGAGGTAAGATAACGATGCTATGTAAAACAATTAGTTTTATATGATAATTAATTCTGTGTGAGGGGGGCTGCCGCCCTCCTTAAACCCCCGTTTCATTAATGCACCTACATTTACATAGAATATAATTTTGTTTTTTAAAAATAATTTATTAAAATAATTTTAAAAAATTATCTTTTATGATAATGCAGACGATTTCCATATTAGAGAAGTAGTATAACACTAAATATCAAAAAAAAAAAACTCCATTTTATCCTCAATAATTAAAAAAAAAAAGTTTTTTTTCGTTAAAAGTAAAAAAAAAAAAAAAAAAAAATCGATCTGTTTAAAATTATTGCAGATCGATGGTTCAGCCATTCGTTTTAAGATATTGGCGAGCTCTTTTGAAAGATACTCATATTCGTTTCATTTGGCTTAGTGCAGTCTATAGACGTTAAACTCTACTTACCTGCAATTTCACCCATAGGCGAAATTTATTAGAATTCTCTTGATTTTTCCTGTACACGAACCATTTGCTTGATCTTAAAAAGCTTACTGTAGCATCCCTATATGAAACACATTTAGAATACCGATATTGGAATTTCTGCTACTATTTTTTCTTGAGATATGCTAATAACAAACAGACAGACCAACCACTAAAAACATGATTTTCGTATTCAGGAGACCTCAAAACGTGTAAATAACAAAATCTCACTTTCGAAAATTTGACCCAAAAACAATACTTTCTCTACCTTATGGGTAAGAGATAATAAAAAATAAATAACAAGAATAAGTGAAAATATAAAATGGTAATAGAATTATAAATTCTTTTAATGATTGTACAAATTTTTTTTTTGTGCTATTTGTTAAGCTTCAAGTAACAATACGTTCACATTAGGATATATATATCTTTTATTTTAAATTACTTTTTTTTATATCATTTGTTCGAAGCCACGAGGAAAAATTTGTTTTACTTTTCGTCACATTTTCTGTTAAATTACCCTTTTTAAAAATTCTTTTGTGCCTTCCATACCACAAGTAAGGTTTTATTTATCAGTAAGTTATTGTACATTGTAACCATGTTTCTTAAAACCAGCAGCGAAGAACAGTCTAAAAGCTTGGAGAATTGACCGACAGCTTGGGATTTGGAAAACATCTACTCATTCGGCGCTCTCTTATAGTTTATTTTCTCTGAATCAGATGACTATCTCCAATACTTTAAAACTGACTTGTCGAGTCAATACTTGCACAGAGCACCATGATCTCAAGAAATGTGGTCGAAGAATAGCTGTAAATTGAAAGTCTCGAGTCCAGTGGATTATACTGGAGTTGTGCATGAAATTAAGTAGATTCTTATTATAAAAAATGTTTACGAATCAAATACTTTCCTCTCTTTTTATATAGAGAAAAATAAAAATAGTGCTTTATGAACTCTACAAATATTTTGAAGCTGTTTTGCCATTTTCCAACTTTGGAACTGGGCCTATAAATTAACGTTAGAAAATAAAGCATGTTTCTAATATGCTTAAAATTAGTTGGTATTGGTGAATTTTGTATAATTTCTCATCATTCTAATAAATGAGGTCATACAGGAATTGAAAAGTTCCTATATTTTTGTTGACTTACTATATATTGTCAGCACTATTTTTAAAAAGAAATTTTTCTTAATTTATAAAATTTGTACAAGCTGTTTCTTAAAAATAATAACAATAATAAAAATAAATAAAAAATAGAAAACTACAGTATGAAACGCAATGAATTTTGTCCATACCTTACTTACTCTAATTTGCTGCATGTTATTGACATCAATATTTCAGTGTCAAACATTCCTAAAAATTTTCCTATCTAAATAATCTTTATGCAAGTTCAGGTGCAATATTGAGCATTTCTCTCCAACTTGTATGTTGTTAAATAGATCATAATCTAGGTTTTTCGAAATAGTACCCAATTTGTCAATTTATTCAATAATTCATAAAAAATCAAGTTAAGTGAAAATTAAGGCTGCTTTTGAACAATTTACCAAATTATATTATTTAATTTTAAAATACATTTAAAAAATAAAATTAAACAGTCGTAAAATATGTATTTGGGGCGAGTAACTTCTCATGTGTAAACTGAGAAGGTGCAATACCATTGTCTACAGTAAAATACTCAAATTGAGGATATTATGCGTTTGATGCAGTAAAGCTCCTATTAGAAAATTTTTGTGTACAGTTATATTGCTGAGAGTTGACTGAAGGTGCATTTTTGTTAAAAATTGAGACTCTTTGCCAAAAGTTGATTTTGCAAAAGTAAGTGCCTCAGTCAATGCGTCACTAAATTTCTTTTGGATTAATCTCCATTTCTTTTGTGCATGTCTCATGGGCAGGGTATGCCGATTTAAATAGGCTTGATTAAAATGTATATGGGAAATCTGGCTATTACACCTCCAGAACTAATACAGAACTACGGAACTTTAGAATTGAGTCAGGTCTCATTTACAGATGAAATCTACAAACTTGTGGTTTCACACTAAATTTTCTTTTCAGTTAATAAAACCATTTAGTATATGTATACCATACCTATATGTATGTATACCTAAATATAAACAAGTTATTTTTACATATGCTTGACTGGTATATATTCAATTGTATGATGCTCATCTAATTCTAAAGTATGGATCCTTAATCCTCCCTTAACCCTGATGCTGTGTTCAGGTCCATTTTGACCCAACATCGACATACATGAAAATTATGCAGACTACACTCAGTAAAAACGTTATATAAATTTAATAAAAAAATAGGAAATGAAATTTTGGCTATACACCGTGTCCCAAAAGTTTAGACAATCAATGAAATTTGTCCCCAGAAGCCAGAGCCAATGTTATTCTATGGAGAATTTCGCCCCATTATAACTTATTAACTAATATATGTTTTTAAATTCTGTTTTCACATTCAGAAACTTTACAACTATTAAACAATTTATCGCATTCTAAAAATTATTTTTAAAAATTTTTATTACTTTATTTTGAGGTTGTAAAATGCAAATTTTTACAATGTGATTTTTTTTTATTTTTGAGCTTAAAAATGAAATATTAAAAATAAAAAAAAAATCAATTTTTAGAAAGCGATAAATTGTTTAATAGTTTTGGATTTTCGGAAAGTGAAAACTGAATTTAAAAATATGTATTATTTAATGAATTATGGGGCAAAATTTCCCCATAGAATAACATTGGCTTCGGCTTTAGGAGACAATAGGCAGAGAGTCCCCTTAACATAAAAAGTTATTACGTACAATTAAAATTCGTGAGATAGGTAATAAATAAAAACAGTTTTGCTGATATACACATAAATTATATAAAAATTTGCTGTCTTAAAAGTATAGACACCTGCAAGTGTTTTTGGTTTTACATTTTTAAAAGTAACTAAAAACTTGCTTTTAATATTGCATTGCCGCAACACTTTATAACATCCAGTACACGTTATTCCATAGAATTAATTAAGCATTGCATTATTTCATACCACACTTTGCCAATAGCAGTTTTTAAGTCATTTACAAATGTATATTCCTTTCCATTTTCATATATTTTACAAGATAAGATCCCCCATATATTCTCCATGGGATTCAAATCTGGACTAAGTGCTGGCCAGCCTAATAGTGTGATATTGTTTTGATAAACCACGTTTTCGTTGATCTGGAGGTATGGATGGATGCCACAGATCTTGTTGGAAAACACAGTCTGGTCCTGCTTGACAGTAAATTGGCACGTAAAATATCCTGATAATTCTCCGATTTCATTTTTCTGTCCGTAAATCCGAGAATGTTTGCCCGTTGAAACAAAATCCTCCCCAAGTCACTACGGATTCTCTGCCTTGTTACCTGCTGAAACGATTCTTTTCTTAGGTCATGCCAGTAAAATTTATAATCGTGAGGGACGTCCAAATTCCATTTCTTTTCGTCACTGAAGATGCTAAAAAGCCACTTTTCACCGACATATGCATTCTTGCCCACTTTAGACCTGCATCTTTATGTCTTTGCTTTAAGCAAGGTTTTGCTTTCATTCTTCTGTAAACAATGCATTTTGAAGCTTTAATTCTTCTGTGAACAGTACTTTTTGAAATTCTGGAAGTTGATGCAATTGCACGCACAGATAAATTATCAGCTGAAGCCTTTTTTAATAACATTCTATCATCACATAACGTTGTTTTTTTTGGTCTTCTAACTCTTTCGAGTATTCCATGTTCCACCTGATCTTAAAACTCTATAAATACTGCTCAAGGATCTCTTTATTTTTCTCGATATTTGTACAGGATTTTGTCCTTGCGCTTTTAACTGTAAAATCTTAACAATTTCATCTTTAGAAATTTCTTCAGAACACGGCATTTTTATCAGAATATGCAGGAAGTGTTTTTTCTGAATCACTAACAAAACAATACATTAAACTCAAAAAATTATTATGCTAAAAATATAGCAGACGATATTTCAATTAATGGCAAAAATTCTGCATTTATAGAAGCAGATGACAACAAAAATGTTTTATTCTGTGAACAAAAATGTAAAAGAAAGCATGTAATGCTGTATTGTGTTTATACTTTTGGGTTAGCAAATTTTTATATAATTTAATGTACATTTTATAATTTCAAACCTTCTTTGATCATAAGTTATATGTGTATATCAGCAAAACTGTTTTTATTTATTACCTATCTCACAAATTTTATTGATTGTCTAAACTTTAGAGACACTGTGTATATTGAAATAAAAAACTTTTAGTCTCATTTGGATGCAATACTCATTACTTATGTTTAACTTTTGTTATTGTCATATCAACTTTACTGCTGTCACTACAGTCTTCTCCATTTTGGTGAGAGTATTTTATTATGTTTTTCTTAACTCTTTATACATATATGCATTCAACTACATTTGAAAGAAATGAAAAAAAATTTTTATTATACACATAAATTTTACAATGAGAAAATTCTTCAAATATTTTTTGTTTTACTTCTCTCTAAATACTTATTTTTTAGCGGTGCGTATTTTAGAAAAAGTTTTATACGATCCTCAACAATGTTTTCATCGTATCTGTCACCCATTTTAGTACGTACAGCATCTGAAAAAAAAAAAAAAAATTATGAACATACAGAATGAAAATGGAAAATGTTTTATAATTTAATAAATATCAAAAACAATTACCGCACCAGCATTAAATATACACTGCCCTTTATATCACCACACTGGAGTGGCAAAGTCAAATGATCCATTGTCCGAAAGAGAACCTTGAAATTTTAGACATTACTTTTTATTGCTCTTTTACAAAAGAGACCCCAGTTCTACATGCAATTATCGCAGTAGGAGGTTTGTCAGGGTAGAAAACTGCTCTTAAAGATTAGTAGCAACGCAAATCACACATCAAAGAAATTTCAATAAAAACCGCACTTGTCGCATTGAAGTCGCTAGTGCTTTTTAGACTTTTGAAATTGCAGTGCCAGTAGCTCAGCCTGGAGGATTTTTCTGTGGCATCAGCATTAAATCTTGATCTATCTTCGGTGTTTTCTATGAACCATGTGTGCATTTACAGTTTAAAAAAATTATTCCAGATCCTTGAAATCAAAATTAATAATACTTGTAATATTCCTAATTGTATCTTTTTGTGTTGTGCCTCTCAAGCAGTAAATGATTCTCCATACTTCTGACTGGGTTGGTTGTAGGTTTAAGGCTGATTATGGTCTTAGGCCTAAGGCTGAATTGCCACTCATGGGGTCTTTCTAAGAGGTCCTAGCGTGTATTTACACAGTTTCGAAGAAAACTCTGAACGGCTGTCTATGAGTGCAACCTGGGATTGCACCTGACATTTCCCATCTACCAGCATTGAATACAGAACCACTGGTGGTCTGCTTCTGATTCATTGGGAGAAATCATTTCAAAGATATATTGCCCTAATTGATTCAAACACTGGAAAGCAAGCCAATCATTTATGTCTACTTTTTTTAAATATGTATATGAATAACTCATTTTCATTTGCTGTCACTCAAGCAGTTTTTTTATATGGCAGAAACTTTACACATTTCTATACTTTCCAACATTTAAAAGATTACTAGGTTTTATTTTGCTTAGAATAAAATACAATTATATCTTTTCCTTTACGGAAAACTAATGCTTTAATTTTTTTTTAAACAATGTAGCAGAAAAACAAGTTTGATAATCTAATACAAATTTACAATTTTAAACACATAAGATTTCAAAACAAAAAAACATTTTTGTTTAAAATATATCAGAACTGAAAACTATGTGTAAACAAAAACAAACAAATATGAAGATTAACAAAAAGTATTGTATTTTGGAATACGGCCAATTGACTGCTGTAGGTTCTCGGCCTGAGGGGGAGTGCCCTCTATAGGAGTCTTTCTAAGGGGTCTTAGCCCTGATTAACAAAGAATTTGAACTACTTTTCCCTCTTATATCATTTGCAAGGACAAATTATTTCAAGAGGGGTTAAACGGTAAAAAAAAATAAAATAAAATAAAAATAAAAATGGTTTTGATAATAGCAATGCATTAAAAGAAGCTAAAATATAATCCGTTTGCCTGACATCTCAATAAAATCATTAATAAAAGACATTCAAAAATAATCGCTTCTTTTATTCATTTTTTTCAGGATGACTCATTTGTTAACTGAAATATCACATTTGCAAAAGTTACCCCCACCCCCTTTAACCAGAAAACAATTTATGCATGAATTTTACTTATAACTTAAATAAAATATATATATACTTACTTATCCTTAAAAGAAATTACTATGATTAAATAACATTGACTTTTTTTTTTTTTTTTTTTATACTTAAGAAAATGTAATATTTAAATAAGAAATATTTTTTAGATTTGCTTCTTCCCCTAGTTCGAAACTGTAAAAAATGCAGGTTTTGATATGCTTGATTAAAAAGTCAATTTATAAATTGATACACCCTTATGCCACTTGCTGAAAGGTTAACATTATCTAAAGAAGAATAAATATGTAAATTACGTTCTTTAAACAATAAGTTATTATTAAAAAAGTCTTACAGAGCACCAATTTCATCATTTTTGTGCTTTTAAATGGCAGTTTCTCTCCACGTCCTGCCCAGTTGTAACAAGAAGCTAATTGAGGTGTCATAAGTAAATGTAAAATCCGATTTGTTATGTGAGCAAAATCTACACCACCTTTAGTTGAGAGATACTTGACCTATAATAAAATTTTACATAATTTTAAAATAGGCGTATGAGAAAAGCAGAAAGAGAAACATGCTTAAATTATATGTATACAATTTTAATGACAAAATCATTACAGCAAAACAATAAATATTCAATTTTTAATTTATAAAAAAAGAACATGTATTCAATCATTGATATGGATAGGTAAAAGAGTTATTTGATTAGTTGATGTAACAATAATAGACACAAAAATCCTCCCAACAGAAAAAAGCATAAATCATTTTTACATGGTCAAATCGAATTTTCATATTGAAGCTAAATTATTCATGGGTCGATCCAGGCAAAGGTTGGAACCCTTTTGCTCCTCCTTCACAAAATTCTAATCCCTAAAATGAGCCCCTTCACAAAATTAAAATCCCTAAAATGGGCCCTAAAATGTAAAACAACAGGACCAGTGTACAGTAAAAACTGTCTGAATTCTGTGGCTTTCCATCTTCTGACATCGCGTATGCTCCTTGGTTTACGAGAAAATTCAGCAGGAATACTTTCTGAAATTTCTTGTAAGCTTAATGACAATGCATCAACATTTCTTGATGACAATCTTAATGGAACTTTTCCAGAAATCCACACAAGTAATTATTTTCGCATCACACCAAGACATATCAAATGCATGTAATCTAATACAAAATTAGAAACCATGCCCAAATCTGGAATTTGCGCCAAAGGTGATGTATTTACATGATGCTCCTCATCTTCCTGAGCAGCAAATGAGGCATCTGTTCTTTTTTTTATTGATGGAGCTTTTTCATTATATGGAAATGTCATTCTGCCTGCAAAGTATGCTCCTTCAATTGTGCATCGTTCACAACTAAAATAACCTGTATGAGGTTTAATGCATTTTAGGTATGAACGTGCAGGTGCATCACAAATAAATGCTCTTACTTTAACTTTAATTATTTTATCAAAAATAAGAAACCCATTAGTGACTGCAGAGCACAATTCTGATATGAAATCATTTAAAAATTCCTAAGGTGTTGGTTTTTTTGAACCGCAGAAAATACCTATAACAAAAGGCTTCTGATGACTTTTTGATATCCTACCAAGAATTGGCCAAAAACTTGTATTAGAGCTTTTGTATAATGGAACGCCATCAATATTAAAATCTACTTCTAATACTTCAGGCAGTATTTCAACAGAAACACATTTTTCTATGGCTTTTAAAAGACCAAAGTGATAATATTCTCCAGTTGTAAGAGTTATTATTTTAATATCTCTAGGAGTGTTGAGTATTGTTCTGGCATCTTTTGGTAAACTTTTAAATTGTGGTGAAAGAATTTTTAATAAATCATTTAAGGCTGCATGGCTGATTGAATGTTTGATGGCCCATTGGGTTAAATCTGTTCTTAGAGTGTCATCTACATCTATAATCGACACAATTTCTTCTTGATAATTAATATCAGAGTTTGCACTATTAAAATTCATCTCCTCATTTTCTTCAAAAGCATTGCTTTGAACAAAATCATCATAGGTTTCATCTTCTGAAGATTCCGCTTCTGAAGATTCCGATTCTGAAGATTCCGCTTCTGAAGATATTGTGACTTCATTAAAATCTACCACATTTTGATGGAACTTCTTGATGTGAGGTACATTTTCTGTATTAGTGATTGATGCCTGAATTAATTTGTTTTCAAACTCAATTTCTCAGCAATGTTTTTTTACAGCTGCTTGTAGTAAACGAGACATCTGTCTTTTTCCAACTCTTTTAGCACTCATCTGGAAAATAACTGCTTTTAATCTTGGACAAGTGCAATATTTTTAATTACAAATAAATATTTTACACATTAATTTTTAATTTCAAATAAAATAATTTTTTTTTTCGGCAAACAAAGTAGGCACAAGTGCTGCAGTCAAAGCAGCAATGCATCACTCCTGCCTAGTTTGTTCACCTGATGAAGGGTTGTGTGCTCTATCAACCCGAAACAATTGTTCCGAGATTATTGCATTTTATGGTGTTTATTCAAAATTTTATAAGTATATACTTTAAAACACCAGTTCTGTGGTTATTCTGCATACAAGCTTATTCTGCCCTTATTCTGCATACATGCAGTGGCGGATCCAGAACTTGACTTTTGGGGGGGGGGGGGGGGGGTAAGTGTTATTCTAGACCAATAAAAAATTTACAATTGCAATATTCAATTGTGAATGTTAGTGTTTTGGGGGGGGGGGCTTCAGCCTCCTAGCCCCCCTTTAATCCGCCACTGCATACATGTAATTCAATGCACAAAAAAAACATATTCGCCTAAAGTAAACACATTTTAAACTTTTTACAGTATATTTACAATAAAACTTACCAATTATTGCTAATTTTTGCGAAGCGCTAAAAGGAAATTGTTTTTCACATTTGTTTCACACAAAACAAAAAAATCATACTCAAAATGCAATTTATATTTACTTTATACTTTTATCTATCATTTTCTTTAAAATGGAGCAAAAAAAAAGCTTTTAAATATATAAATTTTTGAATACGAGATTATATGAGTTTTTATGTCCAGGCGACATTCTACGGCGAAATCCGAAAACTAATTTCTCAAAAATTTCCCTCAAAAGCCCCTTATTCTGCATACATATACTTCAATACACAAAAAGAACATTATATTCACCTAAAGTAAACACATTTTAAACTTTTTACAGAATATTTAAATTAAAACTTACCAATTATTGCGAATTTTTGCGAAGCGGTAAAAGGAAATTGTTTTTCACATTTGTTTCACAAAAAACCAAAAAAAATCATACTCAAAATGCAATTTATATTTACTTTATACTCTTATCTATTATTTTCTTTAAAATGGAGCAAAAAAAAAAGCTTTTAAATATATAAATCTTTGAATACGAGATTATATGAGTTTTCACGTTCCGGCGACATTGTAACGCGAAATCCGAAAACTAATTTCTTAAAAATTTCCCTCAAAAGCCCCTTATTCTGCATACTTCTATTTCAATGCACAAAAGGAACATTATATTCACATAAAGTAAACACATTTTAAACTTTTTACAGAATATTTAAATTAAAACTTACCAATTATTGCGAATTTTTGCGAAGCGGTAAAAGGAAATTGTTTTTCACATTTGTTTCACAAAAAACAAAAAAAAATCATACTCCAAATGCAATTTATATTTACTTTATACTCTTATCTATTATTTTCTTTAAAATGGAGCATAAAAAAAAAGCTTTTAAATATATAAATCTTTGAATACAAGATTATATGAGTTTTCACGTTCCGGCGACATTGTAACGCGAAATTCAAAAACTAATTTCTCAAAAATTTCCCTCAAAAGCCCCGTATTCTGCATACATATACTTCAATACACAAAAAGAACATTATATTCACCTAACGTAAACACATTTTAAACTTTTTACAGAATATTTAAATTAAAACTTACCAATTATTGCGAATTTTTGCGAAGCGGTAAAAGGAAATTGTTTTTCACATTTGTTTCACAAAAAACAAAAAAAAATCATACTCCAAATGCAATTTATATTTACTTTATACTCTTATCTATTATTTTCTTTAAAATGGAGCATAAAAAAAAAGCTTTTAAATATATAAATCTTTGAATACAAGATTATATGAGTTTTCACGTTCCGGCGACATTCTACGGTGAAATCCGAAAACTAATTTCTCAAAAATTTCCCTCAAAAGTCCCTTATTCTGCATACTTCTATTTCAATGCACAAAAGGAACATTATATTCACCTAAAGTAAACACATTTTAAACTTTTTACAGTATATTTACCATAAAACTTACAAATTATTGCTAATTTTTGCGAAGCGCTAAAAGGAAATTGTTTTTCACATTTGTTTCACAAAAAACAAAAAAATCATACTCAAAATGCAATTTATATTTACTTTATACTCTTATCTATTATTTTCTTTAAAATGGAGCAAAAAAAAAAGTTTTTAAATATATAAATTTTAGAATACGAGTTTATATGAGTTTTCACGTTCCGGCGACATTGTAACGCGAAATCCAAAACTAATTTCTTAAAAATTTCCCTCAAAAGCCCCTTATTCTGCATACTTCTATTTCTATGCACAAAAGGAACATTATATTCACCTAAAGTAAACACATTTTAAACTTTTTATTGTATATTTACAATAAAACTTACCAATAATTGCTCATTTCTGCGAAGCGGTAAAAGGAAATAGTTTTTCACATTTGTTTCACAAAAAACAAAAAAAATCATACTCCAAATGCAATTTATATTTACTTTATACTTTTATCTATTATTTTCTTTAAAATAAAGCAAAAAAAAGTTTTTAAATGTATAAATTTTTCAATATCAGCTTATAAAAGTTTTTGCGTTCGATCGACATCGTACCTCGAAATTTGAAACATAATTTTTTAAAAATTTCCCTCAAAAGCCCCTTATTCTACATACTTAAACTTCAATGCACAAAAGGAACATTATATTCACCTAAAATAACACACATTTTAAACTTTTTACTGTATATTTACAATAAAACTTACCAATAATTGCTAATTTTTGCAAAGCGCTAAAAGAAATTTGCTCAACATTCAAAATTGTGGAAAACATAAAAATCGTAAAATACCTGTTCACTTTTTTTTTCACAAAAAACTGAAAATTCAGCAATAAAACTGAATTTCAATTGTTTATAAAATTTGTACATGTTATGTATTTCAATAGTGAATAACAAAATCCATTTTTAACTAAAAGATTTCTTACAAATAGCTCAAATACATTTTTGCAAGCTACCGACTACAGTCGAACCTCGTTAACGTGAATTACTTTTAACGTGAACTGTTTCCACAATCCCTGTCAACAGGAAGATTAGTTTGCGAGTTACTGATAGTATTAACTACTGATAACTTGAACAGATAGATCTGTTACCTACCTTGAGATTTACGTTAACGAGGTTCGACAATATTGGCGATGAAAACGAAGTGTCATTTTTTTTAAATTTCCATGAAAATTACTGTATTATTGCATACGTAATCTTAATGAGGCAAAACAATCATGATTTATACTTCATTGAAGCCTGTTATGAATATTTTTAATATATTTTTACAAGAAATTTGCTCAACATCCAAAATTGTGCAAAATATAAAATTCGTAAAATATCTGTTCACTTTTTTTTCACAAAAAACTTAAAATTCAACAATAAAACTGAATTTTAATTGTTTATAAAATTTGTACATGTTATGTATTTCAAAAGTGAATAACAAAATCCATTTTTAACTAAAAGATTTCTTACTAATGGCTTAAATTAATTTCTGGGAGGGAGCGAATATAGGCGATGAAAATAAAGTGTTATTTTTAAAATTTTCCATGAAAATCTCTGTATTATTCTATATTTCATCTGAATAAGGCAAAATATTCATCAATTACACTTCCAATATGCCTATATGAACATTTTTTACCATATGTTAACAAATAATTTGCTCAACATTACAAATTTAAAAAAAAACAAAATTTTGAAAGTGTTTGTTTACATTTTTTGAAAATATACTGAAAATTCATGAATAAAACTAAATTTTAGACCTTCAAAATACAGTTATGTACTATTTATTTCAAAATTGAGCATTAGAAGTCATCTTTATCAAAAATATTTCTTACTAATAGTTAAAAATCAATATTTGCAAACTACCGAATGTTGGCGATGAAAACCAAGTGTTATATTTTAGAAATTCCCAAGGAAATACCTATATTATTGCATATTTCACCTTAATAAGGTAAAAAAAGCATGATTCATACTTCAATTAAACCTATTATTAATATTGTAAACATATTTTAGCAAGAAATTTGCTCAACATTCAAAATTGTGCAAAATATAAAAATCTTAAAATCTCTGTTCACTTTTTTTTCACAAAAAACTTAAAATTCAACAATAAAACTGAATTTCAATTGTTTATAAAATTTGTACATGTTATGTATTTCAAAAGTGAGTAACAAAATCCATTTTTAACTAAAAGATTTCTTACTAATGGCTTAAATTAATTTCTGGGAGGGAGCGAATATAGGCGATGAAAATAAAGTGTTATTTTTTAAAATTTCCATGAAAATCTCTGTATTATTCTATATTTCATCTGAATAAGGCAAAATAATCATCAACTGCACTTCAAATATGCCTATATGAACATTTTTACCATATGTTAACAAATAATTTGCTCAACATTACAAATTTAAAAAAAAACAAAATTTTGAAAGTGTTTGTTTACATTTTTTAAAAATATACTGAAAATTCACGCATAAAACTAAATTTTAGACCTTCAAAATACAGTTATGTACTATTTATTTCAAAATTGAGCATTAGAATTCATATTTATCAAAAATATTTCTTACTAATAGTTAAAAATCAATATTTGCAAACTACCGAATGTTGGCGATGAAAACCAAGTGTTATATTTTAGAAATTCCCAAGGAAATACCTATATTATTGCATATTTCACCTTAATAAGGTAAAAAAAGCATGATTCATACTTCAATTAAACCTATTATTAATATTGTAAACATATTTTAGCAAGAAATTTGCTCAACATTCAAAATTGTGCAAAATATAAAAATCTTAAAATCTCTGTTTACTTTTTTTCACAAAAAACTGAAAATTCATTAATAATACTGAATTTCAATAGTTTATACAACTTTTATATGTTATATTTATTTCAAAAATGAGTAACAAAATCTATTTTTAACTAAAATAATTCTCACTAATGGCTCAAATCCATTTTTGCAAGCTACCGACTACAGTAGAACCTCGTTAACGTGAACACGCCTAACGTGAATTACTTTTAATGTGAACTGTTTCCACAATCCCTGTCAACAGGAAGATTAGTTTGCGAGTTACTGATAGTATTAACTACTGATAACTTGAACAGATCTGTTACCTACCTTGAGATTTACGTTAACGAGGTTCGACAATATTGGCGATGAAAACGAAGTGTCATTTTTTAAAATTTCCATGAAAATTACTGTATTATTGCATACGTAATCTTAATGAGGCAAAACAATCATGATTTATACTTCATTGAAGCCTGTTATGAATATTTTTAATATATTTTTACAAGAAATTTGCTCAACATCCAAAATTGTGCAAAATATAAAATTCGTAAAATATCTGTTCACTTTTTTTTCACAAAAAACTTAAAATTCAACAATAAAACTGAATTTCAATTGTTTATAAAATTTGTACATGTTATGTATTTCAAAAGTGAATAACAAAATCCATTTTTAACTAAAAGATTTCTTACTAATGGCTTAAATTAATTTCTGGGAGGGAGCGAATATAGGCGATGAAAATAAAGTGTTATTTTTTAAAATTTCCATGAAAATCTCTGTATTATTCTATATTTCATCTGAATAAGGCAAAATATTCATCAATTACACTTCGAATATGCCTATATGAACATTTTTTACCATATGTTAACAAATAATTTGCTCAACATTACAAATTTAAAAAAAAACAAAATTTTGAAAGTGTTTGTTTACATTTTTTGAAAATATACTGAAAATTCATGAATAAAACTAAATTTTAGACCTTCAAAATACAGTTATGTACTATTTATTTCAAAATTGAGCATTAGAAGTCATCTTTATCAAAAATATTTCTTACTAATGGTTAAAAATCAATATTTGCAAACTACCGAATGTTGGCGATAAAAACCAAGTGTTATATTTTAGAAATTTCCAAGGAAATAATAGAAAAAAATCCACAGAAAAAAAAATCGCAACATTGACCAAGAAAAGTGCATTGATTTATGCATATAAGGAAAATCAAACACTGAACTACGCCTACGCATAAGAATCACATACAGGAAATCAACTTGTGAATAAACATGAGGCATTTGTAAAGTGGTCTAATATGAATGAAAGAAAAATTATAAATTGTAAACGAAAAAGCTTTAAATAGTAATAAACAAATTTCACTTATATTACTTAATAAAAATTGGTTTGATTTTAAAATTAAAATAGGGTTAATCAGTAAGATTAAGCTATATTTTATTTTAATGTATGATTATTCAAAATAAATATTCTTAATGACAATAATAGATGAAATAAAAGAACTTAAATTCTGAAGTACAATACATATCATTTAATTTTTTTTTAATTATAAAAATAAGCTGCACTGTTTTATTCTTTTTTCGAAAAGGTTATAGAAAAAAAAAAAAAAAATTAAAATTTATAATTATGTTGCTACTAAAATTAAAATAAAATTATTATAAAGTTTTAAAACTAAACAATTTAATTAGTCTTTATGTCCGCTGTAAAAAAAAAAATAAAATAAAAAAATAAATAAATAAAATTCTTGTTCGGTTTTACAGGAAAAAGAAATTGAACCAATTATAGAAGATAAACTTGCTTTTATTATATGCATAACTGTAGTTACTTTTTATGTTTAATATTATTTTCCAGAAAATAAAGTTTATTCTTAAAAGGTAAGGTGTTTTCTATACTTTATAGATGGGATTTGAAAGTTAGAAATAATTTTTAACAAAAACCCAGTGGGTTTTTCTGGGCTGGGCCCAGTTTGCCAGCCCTGGTGCTGACTCTAGGCTAATTTCACAGGGTACACCAGGCAGACTTTTTTCGACTTATTTTCGCACTTGAAGGCCCTTTTTCAACCCATTTTTGTACAAGTGGCCTTTAGATACTTTTCTTTTTAGCATGTAACCTAGATATAGTTTTACAGCATCCAAGGAACAACAAACACATATAGCCCACACGTATAAAAATAATTTACTTTTTCTTTGTACAAAAATCACAACACAGAAGAATGCAAATTATACTCTTTTTAACGAATTCTCCCCCCCCCCCATTTATTCCTGAGTCAGCACTATTATATCAACAATATTAATTTAATATAAAGCAAAATAATTACATATAAAGAAATGTTTCAACATCTATACAGGGCTGTTCGGTGTTTTCCATGTAAGTAATATTTAATTTTGTATTTTTTTCATCTGAAATTTTTTTATTACCAATTAATTTTTTTACAAATTTAAAATAAGAACATAAAATTATCAAATGATTTGATTAAGTATGTAAATTTTATTTCTTAAATCCTTGGATAAAATAAAAATGACATGTTGGTATTGCAAATAAAAAGTTATATAGAAATTAAAGTTTTGCTTTGCTGACTTGCTGACAAATTGATAAAAACATTCAATCTACATATTCAGATTTTATTTTTTTTTAACCTGTTAGTACAAAATGAAAAAGAAACAAATTATGTTTAAGATTATAATCGTCTATGTGTTAATGTTAATTACTTCTATGAAACAAAGAGATCAAATCATACAATACTTATTTCATTGACATATAACTGATGTCAGCAGCCTCATTAACCAAAGCTACGTATTTCTTTTTTTGGATCATACAAACTGGCATTCCTTTATAATTATATCTTTTTCTGCAAAACAATCACCTGCTTTTTAAATGTGGTTTCTAAAACATTTAAATATTTGAACACGTACACACATTTAAAAAAAAGAAACTTCGCAGTCTATGAGACTGCTTACAAAAGTTAACGCTATATTCCACAATACAAAGTTATTAAAATTAATTCGCCATAAATAATTTTATAACTTATTTCTATCATAAAATATAATAATAATATTGAATTTACTCACCTTTTTATAGTTTAAAGCCGATCTTCTGTTCATTCGTATATGCTTGCAAGCGACGGACACAGCACGAGCACAAAAGATCACGATCCCGCCATTTCACAAATCGTGTATCGATATCAAGTTGAGGAGATTCAGCGTCATTTGATGGAAATAAATGACGTATGAAAAGTACCTATTAACTCGTTGAAAAAACGCATTTTTTATTAGAATCAAAGGGAAACAAGAAACTAATAAAATACCTATTTTAAAACGTCGAAAAATAACTGGAAAAAGTATAACCATAAAACTACATCTTTTATTGGTTTTCTTTATTACCGAATAAATTTTCGAAATTGTTTGGTGAGAATATTGCAAAATAAAAACCATTTTTCAACGGACATAAAATAACGTAACCAATTTTTCACTGTTCAGACTTATTTGCAACGCTATAACAACGTTATGTGCTACCTGGGAAATGTAAACAAAGACTACAATAAAAGAAAGACTGCTAATGTAAACAAACACTGCAATATAAAAGTACTCCAAACATAAACAAACACTGCAAATGTAAATGGACTCCAAGTGTAAACAAAAACTACAGATGTAAACAAAGACTACAAATATAAACAAAAACTCTAAATGTATACAAAGACTTCAAACGTAAACAAAAACTCTAAATATAAACAATGACTCTAAATGTAAAGAAAAACTTCAAATGTAAACAAAGTACCTAATGTAAATAAAGAGTGAATGTAAACAAATACTCTAAATGTAAACGAAGACTCTAAATGTAAACAAAGACTACAAATGTAAACAAAGACTCTAAATGTAAACAAAGACTATAAATGTAACAAGGACTACAAATATAAACAGACTCTAAATGTAAACAAAAACTTCAAATAAAAACAAAGACTCTAAATGTAAACAAAGACTGAATGTAAACAAAGACTACAAGTGTAAACAAAGACTACAAATGTAAACAGACTCTAAATGTAAACAAAGACTATATGTAAACAAGGACTACAAATGTAACAAAGAATCTAAACATGAAGAAACTCATGTAAACATAGACAACATATGTAAACAAAGACTGCAAATGTCAACAAAGACTCTAAATTTAAACTAGGAATAAAACTGGAAACAAAGACTCTAAATGTAAACCAACACCACCGATGTAAACAAAGACTACAAATGTAAACAAGACTAAAAATATAAACAAAGACTCTAAGCGTAAACAAAGATTACAAATGTAAACAAAGGCTCTAATTGTAAACAAAGACTACAAATATGAACAGAATCTAAATTTGAACAAAGACTAGAAATGTAAACAAAGACAGCAAATGTAAAAAGAGCCCAAATGTAAACAAACACGTAAACAGACAACGTAAACAGACTACAAATTTAAAAAAGACTACAGATGTAAACAAAGACTACAAATGTAAACAAACACTCTAAATGAAACAATCTCGAAATGTAAACAAAGACTTCATACGTAAACATACACTCTAAATGTAAACAATGTCTATAAATTTAAACACACTACAAATGAAACGTATAAAGAATCCAAATGTTAACAAACTCTGCAAACGTAAACAGACTACAAATTTAAAAAAGACTACAGATGTAAAGAAAGTCTACAAATGTAAACAGACACTCTAAATGAAACAAACTCTAAATGTAAACAAAGACTTCAAACGTAAACAAACACTCTAAATGTAAACAATGTCTATAAATTTAAACAGACTACAAATGAAAAGAGGGACTCTAAATGAATACAATTTCTATAAATTTAAACAGACTACAAATGAAAAGAGAGACTCTAACTGTAAACAAAGACTGCAAATGTAATCATAGATTACAAATGTAAACAATGCCTTTAAATGTAAACAAATTCAACAAATGTAAACATATTCTAAATTTAAACAAAGTCTCTATATGTAAAGAAAGCATAAAAATAAATGCAAACAAAAACTACAAATGTGAACGAAGTCTCAAAATGTAAACAAAGACTCTAAATGTAAACAGACTCTAAATGTAAACAAAGACTACCAATGTAAACAAACACTTCAAATGTAAAAAGAGTCCAAATGTAAACAAAGATTACAAATGCAAACAAACAGTGCAAATGTAAACAAACAGTGCAAATGTATACAGACTACAAATTTCAAAAAGACTACAGATGTAAACAAAGACTACCAATGTAAACAAAGATTCTAAATGTGAACAAATACAAAATGTAAACAAAGACTACAATAAAACAAAGACTGCTAATGTAAACAAACACTGCAAACGTAAAAAGACTCCAAATGTAAACAAAATCTACAAATGTAACCAAGACTACAAATCTAAACAGACTCTAAATGTGAACAAAGATTTAAAAGGTAAACAAAGACTCCATATCTAAACACTCTGTAAACAAAGACTCTGAATGTAAACAGACTCTAAATGTAAACACTCTAAATTTAAACAAAGACTACAAATATAAACAAAGACTCTAAATGTAAACAAAGTCTACAAATGTAACAAAGACTACAAATTTAAACACACTCTAAATGTGAACAAAGATATAAAAGGTAAACAAGGACTCCAAATGTAAACAAAGACTCCATATATATACACTCAAAATGTAAACAAAGATTTTAAATAAAAGCAAAGACTCAATGTAAGCAAAGATTACAAACGTAAACAAAGAATATAAATAGAAACAGACTCTAAATGTAAACAGGCTCTAAGTGTAAACAAAGACTACAAATGTAAGCAAAGACTCTAAATATAAACAAAGAATCTAAACATGAACGAAGACTTCAATTGTAAACAAAGAATCTAAATCTAAACAAAGACTCGAAATATAAACAGACTCCAAATGTAAATAAACACTCCAAATGTAAACACTTCAAATGTAAACAAAGATTTTAAATAAAAATAAAGAATCAATGTAAGCATAGACTGCAAATGTCAAAAATATTCCAAATAAAAATGTAAACAAATGCAAATGTAAACAAAGAATCTAAATGTAAACAAAACCTTAAAGGTAAACAAAACCTCTAAATGCAAACGATCACAAATATAAACAGACACTTATTGTAAAGAAAGACTATAATTATAAACAATGATTTAAAAGAAAAAAAAGTAACGCAAACAAAGAATACTAATATAAACAGAGACTTTAAATTTGAAAAAAGACTACAAATGTAAACGGAGAATCTAAATGTAAACAAAGACTGAATGTAAACAAAGACTACAAATGTAAACATACACTCTAAATGTAAACAAAGACTACAAATGTAAAGAAAGACTCTAAATGTAAACAAAGTCTACAAATGTAAAAAGGACTACAAATGTAAACAGATTCTAAATGTAAACAAAGACTGTATGTAAACAAAGAGTTAAAATATACCCAGATTCTAAGTGTAAACACAAAATACAAATGTAAACAAAAACTCAAATCATGGACAAGCTCTCTATGTAAACATAGACATTAAATGTAATGAAAAACTACAAATGTCAACAAAGTCATTAAATTTAAACAAAGAATAAAAATGTAAACAAAGACTTTATATGTAAACAAAATCTACAAATGTAAAAAAAAGACTCTAAATGTAAAAATAGACAACAAATGTAACCGTACTCTAAATTTATACAAAGACTCTAAATGTAAACAAATCATAAAAATGCAAACAGACTCTAAATGCAAACAAAATCTACAGATGTAAACAGTCTCTAAATGAAAACAAAGTCTCTAAATGTAAACCGACTCTAAATGTTAACAAATACTACAAATGAAAATACTCTAAATGTAAACAAAGACTACATATATAAATAGAGACGCTAAATTTGAAAAAGAATACGAATATAAACGGAGACTCTAAATGTAAACAAAAAATAAATGTAAACAAAGACTACAAATGTAAGCGAAGACTAATTTTAAACAAAGACTAAAAATGTAAACATAGACTCGAAATGTAAACAAAGTCTACAAATGTAACCAAGACTAAAAATCTAAACAGACTCGAAATGTAAACTAAGATTTAAAAGGTAAACAAAGACTCCAAATGTAAACAAAGATTCCATATCTAAACACTCTAAATGTTAACAAATATTTTAAATAAAAGCAAAGACCCAATGTAAGCAAAGATTACAAACGTAAACAAAGAATCTAAATATAAACAGACTCTAAATGTAAAGAACTACAAATGTAAACAGACTCTAAATGTAAACAAAGTCTAAATGTATACAAAGACTTCAAACGTACGCAAAAACTCTAAATATAAACAATGACTGTAAATGTAAAAAAAATTTCAAATGTAAACACACTCTAAGTGTAAGCAAATTCTAAAAATGTAAGCAAAGACTCGAAATATAAACAAAGAATCTAAACATGAACAAAGATTTCAACTGTAAACAAAGAATCTAAATGTAAACAAAGACTCCAAATGTAAACAGACTCCAAATGTAATCACTCCAATTGTAAACAAAGATTCCAAATAAAAACACTCTAAATGTAAACAAACGCAAATGTAAAAAAGACTCTTAATGTAAACAAAGACTCTAAATGTAAACAAACAAAAATGTAAAAAAAATTTTTAAAGGTAAACAAAGACTCTAAATGTAAACAAAACCTTAAAGGTAAACAAAACCTCAAAATGTAAACGACCACAAATATAAACAGACACTTATTGTAAAGAAAGACTATAAATATAAAAAATGATCTAAAAGAAAACAAAGTAACGTAAACAAAGGATACTAATATAAGCAGAGACTCTAAATTTGAAAAATGACCAGAAATGTAAACGGAGATTTTAAATGTAAACAAAGACTGAATGTAAACAAAGATTACAATTGTAAATGTAGACTCTAAATGTAAACAAAGACTACAAATGAAAACAAAGACTCTAAATGTAAACAAAGTCTACAAATGTAACAAGAACTACAAATGTAAACAGACTCTAAATGTAAACAAAGACTATATGTAAACAAAGACTTAAAATATATACAGATTCTAAGTGTAAAGAAATACCACAAATATAAACAAAGACTGTACGTTTAAACAAAGACTACAGATGTAAGCATAGGCTCTAAATGTAAACTAAGACTACAAATATGAACAGACTCTAAATTTGAACAAAGACTACAAATGTAAACAAAGACAGCAAACGTAAACAGACTACAAATTTGAAAAAGACTACAAATGTAAACAAACACTCTAAACGAAACAAACTCTAAATGTAAACAAAGACTTCAAACGTAAACAAACACTCTAAATGTAAACAATGTCTATAAATTTAAACAGACTACAAATGAAAAGAGAGACTCTAAATGAAAACAATTTTTATAAATTTAAACAGACTACAAATGAAAAGAGAGACTCTAACTGTAAACAAAGACTACAAATGTAATCATAGATTACAAATGTAAACAATGCCTTTAAATGTAAACAAGTTCAAAAAATGTAAACATACTCAAAATTTAATCAAATTCTCTAAATGTAAAGAAAACATAAAATTCTAAATTCAAAGAAAAACTACAAACGTAAACAGACTCTAAATGTAAACAAAGACTACAAATGGAAGCACTCTAAATTTAAACAAAGATTACAAATATAAACAGACTCTAAATTTGAACAAATACTACAAATATAAACGGAGACTCTAAATGTAAACAAAGACTACAAATGTAAACAAAGTCTACAAATGTAAACAAAGACTACAAATGTAAACAGACTCTAAATGTAAACAAAGATTTTAAATGTAAACAATGACCGAATTTAATCAAAGATTACAAATGTAAACAAAGACTGTAAATGTAAACAAAGACTACCAATTTAAACAAACACTGCAAATGTAAAAAGAGTTCAAATGTAAACAAAGATTACAAATACAAACAAGCACTGCAAATGTAAACAAACTACAAATTTCAAAAAGACTACAGATGTAAACAAACACTACCAATGCAAACAAAGACTCTAAATGTAAACAAAGACAAAATGTAAACAAAGACTACAATAAAACAAAGACTGCTAATGTAAACAAACACTGCAGTTGTAAACAAACACTGCCAATATAAAAGTACTCCAAATGTAAACAAAGTCTCCAAATGTAAACAAACACTGCAAATGTAAATAAACTCCAAATGTAAACAAAGACTACAGATGTAAACAAAGACTACAAATGTAAACAAACACTCTAAATGTAAACAAAGTCTAAATGTAAACAAAGACTTCAAACGTAAACAAACACTATAAATGTAAACAATGTCTAAAAATTTAAACCGACTACAAATGAAAAGAGAGACTCTAACTGTAAACAAAAACTACAAATGTAATCATAGACTTCAAATGTAAACAATGCCTCTAAATGTAAAGAAATGCAACAAGTTTAAACATACTCTAAATTTAAACAAAGTCTTTAAATGTAAATAAAGAAAAAATTCAAACAGACTCTAAATGTAAACAAAAAATACAAATGTGAACAGACTCTAAATTGGAAGAAATACTTCAAATGTAAACGGAGATTCTAAATGTAAACAAAGACTACAAAAGTAAACAAAGCCTCTAAATGTAAACAAATTCTACAAATGTAAACAAAGACTTTAAATGTAAGCAGACTCTAAATGTAAACAAAGATTTTAAATGTAAACGAAAGATCAATGTATGCAAATATTACAAAGGTAAACAAAGACTGTAAATGTAAACAAAAACTACCAATGTAAACAAACACTCCAAATGTAAAAAGAGTCCAAATGTAAACAAAGATTACAAATGCAAACAAACAGTGCAAATGTAAACAAACAGTGCAAATGTAAACAAACACTGCAAATGTAAACAGACTACAAATTTAAAAAAGCTACACATGTAAACAAAGACTACCAATGCAAACAAAGACTCTAAATGTAAACAAAGATAAAATGTAAACAAAGACTGCTAATGTAAACAAACACTGCAAACGTAAAAAGACTCCAAATAAAAACAAAATCTACAAATGTAACCAAGACGTCAAATCTAAACAGACTCTAAATGTGAACAAAGATTTAAAAGGTTAACAAAAACTCCATATCTAAACACTCTAAATGTAAAAAAAGATTTTAAATAAATGTAAGCATAGAGTGCAAGCAAAGATTCCAAATAAAAACAGACTCTAAATGTAAATAAATGCAAATGTAAACAAAGGCTACAAATGCAAACTCTCTAAATGTAAACAAACACTACAAATACGAACAGAGACTGTAAATGTAAACAAAGTCTAGAAATATAAACAAAGACTACAAATGTAAACAGACTCTAAATGTAAACGAAGATTTTAAATGTAAACAAAGACACAATGTTAGCAAAGACTACAAAAGTAAACAAAGTCTACAAATGTAAACAAAGTCTTAAAATTTAAGCGGATTCTAAGTGTAAACAAAAACTACAAATTTTAAACGTAAACAAAGACTCAATGTAAGCAAAGACTACAAATGTAAATAAAGACTGTAAATGTAAACATAGACTACAAATGTAAACATAGACTACAAATGTAAACAAACAATGCAAATGTAAAAACAGTCCAAATGTAAACAAAGTTTACAAATGTAAACAAACACTTCAAATGTAAACAAACACTTAAAATCTAAACAGACTACAAATTTAAAAAAGACTACAGATGTAAACAAAGACTACCAATGTAAACAAAGACTACAAATATAAACAAACGCTCTAAATGTAAACAAAGACTACAAATGTAAGCTTAGGCTCTAAATGTAAACAAAGACTACAAATGTAAACAAATTCTGCAAATGTAGAAAGGGCCCAAATGTAAACAAACACTGCAAATGTAAACAGACCTCAAATTTATAAAAGGCTGCATATTTAAACAAAGACTTCAAACGTGAACACAGACTCTAAATGTAAGCAATGTCTATAAATTTAAACAGACTACAAATGAAAAGAGAGACTCTAGCTGTAAACAAAGACTACAAATGTAAGCATAGAGTACAAATGTAAACAATGCCTCTAAATGCAAACAAAGACAACAAATGTAAACATACTCTAAATTTAAACAAAATCTCTAAATGTACACAAAGCATAAAAATGCAAACATACTCTAAATGCAAACAAAAACTACAAATGTAAACAACTTCTCAAAATGTAAACAAAGACTCTAAATGTAATCAGACTCTAAATTAAACAAAGACTACAAATGCAAACACTCTAAATGTAAACAAAAAACTTCAAATGTAAACAAAGATTATAAATGTAAACAATGTCTACAAATGTAAACAAAGACTACAAATGTAAACAGACTCTAAATGTAAACAAAGATTTATATGTAAACAAAGACTCAATGTAAGCAAAGACTACAAATGTAAACAAAGGCTACAAATGTATACAAAGACTAAATCTAAACAAAGACTTAAAATGCAAGAAGATTCTAAGTATAAACAAATACTACAAATTTTAAATGTTAACAAAGACTCAATGTAAGCAAAGATTCCAAATGTAAACAAACACTGCAAATGTAAACAAACACTGCAAATGTAAACAGACTACAAATTTATAAATGACTACAGATGTAAACTAAGACTACCAATGTCGACAAAGACTCTAAATGTAAACAAAGACAAAATATAAACAAAGACTACAGTAAAACAAAGACTGCTAATGTAAACAAACACTGCAAATGTAAAAAGACTCCAAATGTAAACAAACACTGCAAATGTAAATAGACTCCAAATGTAAACAAAGTCTACAGATGTAAACAAAGACTGCAAATGTAAACAAACACTCTAAATGTAAACAAAGTCTAAATTTTAACAAAGACTTCAAACGTAAACAAAAACTCTAAATATAAACAATGACTCTAAGTGTAAACAAAAACTTCAAATGTAAACAAAGACTCTAAATGTAAACAAAGACTGAATGTAAACAAAGATTACATGTGTAAACGAAAACTTTAAATGTAAACAAAGACTACAAATTTAAACAGATTTTAAATGTAAAAAAAGTCTACAAATATAAACAGACTCTAAATGTGTACACTCTAAATGTGACAAACTCTAAATGTGAAACAGACTCTAAGTGTGAAATACAAGTGTAAACGAAAACTCTAAATGTAAACAAAGTCTCACATACTGTCCGTTTTCGTAAACCATGTCTACCTCTCGCGGAACGATCCTACTCGGAAAAGGGGTGATGCGTTGAATGAGATGGGCACTTAGCCAAATGCGCTTTTCGTTCTACACGTGTTCGTTTTCTTTTTATGAGTCTTCAATATTTATTTTACCTTTTTACGCGAATTTAAAGTTTAATTTTTAATTTTAATTAACAATATTTTATTTAATGTAATTTATATGACAATATGCGCGAAAAATAAAAGGTGTAAAATAATCATGATAAAAAAATCTAATGATTTGATTTAAATACGATTTTCTGTAAATTTCTGTAAAATAGAGATCCAAAAATATGGTATTTTTATTTTAGCAGTATAATTTAAAAAAAAAATATATTACTTTTACTACAGGTAAAGTCTACTGTAAACGTTGTTCTTTTTCTCTTTTTCTCTTCTTTTATTAATGAATTATGTAAATTTTACCTAATTTAAGTCATTTTTAATTAATTTACTACTATAATCAGTGCATGAAACAAGTGTTCAGGTATGACAGATATAGTACGAATTTAGAGATCAAGTAAGCAAATAAAAATAATTTTAACTGAAAAAAAAAAAGAAGAAGAAGAAAGAAAACAGGCATTTACTTTTAAGTTTACGGATTTTATTTTGCATCGAAGAATAAAACTGATCTTCTACACTTATTTAAAAATTACAAGGGGGAAAAATCAGCATTTTGCCTTTATACGAATATAACGAAGAAGTATCGCCTCAAAATTCAATAATGTCCTGAAAAGAAAAAAAAAGAAAAAAGAAACCGCAACTTATCTCTCACTCGTAAAATGTAAACATTCTCTCATCTTCTACGCTTCTACCCTATTTTAACAAAATCAATGCAGACCTCACGCATGCGCATAGGTGAGCAGGGTCACAGCTAACGAAAACAAACAATATGTAAACAGACTCTAAATGTAAACAAAGACTCTATGTAAACAAAGACTTTAAATGTAAACAGGTTCTAAGAAAAAGAAAGAATGAAGAAAGTAAATAAACATTCAAAAGAAAATAAAGATTTAAATGTAAACATAAAATAACAATTTAAACAAATAACCTAAATGTAAATAACGACCTAAATGAAAACAAAGACATAAATGTAAACAAAGACAACAATGTAAACGATTGCCCTAAAAATATAAAGTTAAAAATATAAAGTTAAACAAGGACCTGAAGGTAGACAAACACCCTAATTGTGAAAAAAGACAATAAATGTAAAGAAAGACAGCAAATATTAATTTAAACATAAAAATAAACAGACTATAAATGTAAACAAAGTCTACAAATTTAAATTAAAACCCTAAATGTAAACAAGGACCCTAAATGTAAATAAACACTAGAAATATCACCAAAGAACCTAGATGTAAAATAAGACTCTAAATGTAAACAGAGACACTAAATATAAACAAAAACATTAAATGTAAACAAACACTATAAATTCAAACAGGGTCCTAAACGTAAACAAAGAATATAAATTGAAAAAAAAGATCCTAAATGTAAATCAAGACCTAAATGTAAACAAAAACTATAAGTGTAAAAAAAGACCCTGTATGTAAACAAAGGCTACAAATATAACTGTAGAAACTAAATGTAAACAAAGGCACTAAATATAAACAGACTTTAAATGAAAACAAAAACTATAAATTAAAACAAGGATCTTAACGTAAACAACGACTAAAAATGTAAAATAGTTCCAAAATATAAATAAGGACCTAAATATAAACAAAGACACTAAATGTAAACAAAGACTACAAATATAAATTTAACCCTAAACATAAATAAAAACTATAAATTTAAACACAGAACCTAAACGTGTATAGGGACCTAATAGTAAATGAATATTAAAAATGTAAACAAAGACACTAAATATAAACAAAGACTGCAAATAAAAACAAAGAACCTGAATATAAACAAAGACCTAAACTGAAACAAAGACTATAAATGTAAACAAAGACCCTAAATGTAACTAAAGACTGTAAGAGTAAACAAAGACAATAAATGTAATCAAAGACTACAAATTTAATCAAAGACCTTAAATATAATTAAAGAATATTTTATTTACAAAGAATCTGAACCAGGATTTTCCTATAGAGATATGAAAAGCAATAATAAAGAATCATAATATGTACAGTGTTTCAGAAGAGACTCTCCAACTTTGAAATGGCATAAATGCAATACAGTGGGAGACAGAAATGTGAAACAAGTGTTATGTTAGACAAGCAGGTCTGGAAATTAATAAATTACGAAATGAAGAAACGTTCTGTTAATGAACAAAATGTTTTGAATCACCTGTAGAAAGTAATGCTTGAAATACATTTTTGCTGTAATGCATGTGATTATGAAGATTCTTTTAATTATCTGTGTAAAGTTTCATGAGACTATCACATACATATATGGAGATATAGCGGTTTCTTTAAAAAATTGCAAAAAATTACTACTTTTTTTAATTATAACACGTAGAGTATTAGACCCAACAATATGCCATTGATGTACTATATTAAACTTGATGTACTATATTTAGAACAGCATACAGCAATCAGAATGCAAAAATGTTAAATATCTTACAAAATATGAATATTTGTACTAAATATTTTTAGCTATGTATGCGCAAGCTTTTAATTAAATTCATTTGCATAATTTAATAGCCAAGTGTACTGAGCTACTTATATGAAAATCTCAAACAAGTATAGTTTAAATTCCAAAAGTTAAGACAGAATCTACAGAATTTCAAATTTACTCAAAAAAAAAAAAAAAAAAGTGATATGTGGTTTTATCAATATTTATTTATTACCAGAGAATACTTCATTACCATTCGCCATTGGTTGAATAAAAATAAAAATGTGAGTAAAACCCTTTATGGCTTAGCTTTTATGTTGAGAGAACTAAAATTCTGTTCATTATGATTCTCATAACTTTTTTAATTTGCACAATATTTTTTTTGGGCACATATAAGCAGCTCAATAGTTTTAGCTATCAAATTATGCAAATTGAAATTTTTGCAATTTTAACATTCTGATTCCAGTTTTCTGTGTTTAATGTAGCATGTCAAGTTTCCTAAAATTGACTTTGCACAGGGTATAATATCCTACGTTTTGAAATTTAAAAAGTGGAATTTTTTCAATTTTTAAAGTAAACATTATATCAGCATGAATATATGTGGAAAATTCATAAAATTTTATGCATGTGATTAGACGAACTCTCATAATCACATGCTGCAACGGAATCACATTTCAAGCATCACGTTTTACAGGGTGATCCAAAAGATTTGGATTTTTGTTTAATATTTTACTCGTTTCTTTTTCCTCTTAGGACAAAACTTTTGCTGAAATTTATGAGATGTAACATGTTCTTCACCCTACCAAAGTTTCAAAATAACTCCCGAAGAATTTTTCTCGATATTTGGCAAAACGTATTTTATCGCAAAACTTATTCTATACTACTATAATACTGTATATGACACAGAATGTATACATCAGAATATACTATAAGACTGTGCGACATTTACTGACGTTATTAATTGTTTATCTTTATTACAACGTTTAATCTCAAACTTCATTTTGAGTTTTCACTGATATTTCATGTTTGAGTCATCCAGATGTCTTTATTTTTCAATTTTTTTTTATATAAACCTTAACTATGTTGAAAACAGATGAAATGTTTGATTAAATATATTTGCCTTTATGAACAAATTAGAACAGTTTTCTAACATATTTCTTTTTTCCCCATTCATGCTATTATAATTTTTAGACTTTTTAAATTTTATAACAATCATTTACAATTTTAAACATAATTAACATTCTCAAAAAATGCGAAAATAAAATATCATATTTATTTATTTATTTATTTATTTATTACTGTTAATGAATCAATTATATTTACATTATAGTTACATTTATCGTCAGATCTGAATCGTTTCATATGCTTTTGAAAAACAAAAATATTTTAAGATTTCTTATAAAGATATTATAAACAATTAATAATATTATTTTTTAAAATCTATGTATTATATAAAAAAACATCGAAAAGGTTAGATTTTTGATAATATTTTAATGTGATGTATTTTTAACAATGTCACTTTTAAATGTTTCAACACTTCAAAATAATGATAAATTTAGATGAAATATAATAAAAAATGGAAATTTATTTTAAACTTAAAATTAATATTTTCAACAACTAGGCAAAATACATTAATTCACTATAAAACTCTTTTTAACGATTTCTAACAAGGTTGAAAAGTGTTGATGACTTCGCTTTGTCTATCTGTCTGTCTGCGCTCTAACTCCAGTAAATATTCAAGGAATTTTTTTAAACTGACATATGTTATTCAAGTTCACTATCGGATGTACCCGATTGAAAACGAAGTGAATATTGCTACTGGTTTGTGTACAGAGATACTCGAAAGTACTCCAAAGCATTGCGTTCTATGAGAAGTATTTCTATAAACCGTATTTTAATACCTATGCTTTACACAAATCTCAATGAAATCGAAATATGTTATTTAAGTTCACTATCGGATGTTCCTTATAGAAAATGGAGTAAATACTTCTACTGGTTTGTGTACAGTTACATCCGAAATAATTCCAAAGCACTGTGTTCTATGAGAGGCGTTTCTATAAACCATATTTTAATACCTTTATTTTACACAAATCTATGAAACTGAAATATGTCATTTATAAGCACAAAACAATGTTTTCTACAGATTACAGTATGATTAGTATTAGATTTACAGGGCCACATAAAAATATTCAGTTTCATTAACGGCAGTTATTGAAAATTTGCTAGAAATGCATATTCGTTTATATTTTATAATAATTTTTAACTGTGAATATGATTTCAATTTGTGTATCTGTGTGTCCGACTCTTCATCTTCTCATCTGTCCGTCTGTTCGCCCTCAGAGTTCGTAAATATTTTCAGAATTTTTAAAAATGATATATGTTATTCAAGATCATTATAAAATGTTTATTATTTAAAAGAAACTTAATAGGTTCTGTACCACTGTTTTGTGTACAGAGACACCCCAAAAATTCTAATGCAATGCGTTATAAGACAGATTTTTTTTTTTTTTTTTTTTTTTTTTTTTTTTAATAAATCACAGCTTTCTATTGTAAAAATAATGAAGAATTGACATTATATTAAAAAAAGTTTTGTATAGAAAGTGATAAAGTTAACTTTCATATTTACAGAGCTACACTAAAATATTCATATATATTATGAGCTACATTTTCTTTCGCATTAAGCATTTTTAACACTTTCCAACAATGTTTAAGCGTGATTGTGAATACAATTTGTCTGTCTGTATGCCTTTCAGCCCTTCTGTCTGTCTGTTGTGTGATAACATAGGGAAAGAACATTGAAAGTTATACGAAACAAGAAGTACATACAGTTGGAAAGTGTTAATAATCAATGCGTACCGCATGATTTTTCGTTGTTGTTTGATAATTAACTGAGAAAAAATATAATACATTTTGCATTAAAAAGAAAAAAATAATTAAATATGTACTTAAAAATCCTTTTGTTTATAAAAACAATATTAAAAATTTATTTTCTAAACAAAAACATAAATCTCAACTAATTAAAATATTTTGTGATTATCAGCATTCTTTTTCTTTGTAAAATTAAACAAACACCAATTTTATGATTAATATTTTTTTTTTATTTAAGTTATATTCTTAGAACTTACTAGTTTTATTTCTAAATGAGTCTTCGTTTTCTTTTGTTATTATCATTTGTCTAATATAAAATGATTTAATTAAATTTCTTTAACTTCACTTTTTTTTTAAATTTATGATAATATTTTTGATTAATCTGTTAATACGTAAATTTATGCGCATTTAATGCAATTCCAATTTTAAAGAGTTATTTATTTTAAAATGTTTTTTAACTAATTAATATTTTTTTCTTAATATTTTATCTTACACTTTTTATGATTTTATTAATTTTTTTTAATGTCTTTTTTATGTTGTTGAAAATTATAGATTTTTTATTTCATTTTTTTTGTGTTATTTCATAAGTTTTTTTAAAAAAAGCTACTACTAAATTATTAAAAAAAAAGAAGTACCATTGTTCTTTTCAAAATAAAACATACATATTTGTCATGATTTAAATGGTTAGTTTTAATAAAAGAAGATGTTTGAATTTTACCAATTTTTTCGTATGGTTGTTGATAGTTAAAAAAAAAAATTACCAGTATTTAAAAATGTTATTTATATAGTAAATCTATGTGTATAATGTTAGGATGCATGATTTGTACATTGAATACTAATAAGTAAATTAAACCAAAATAAACTTTTAAAGTCACAACCTGGTTGGTTAAAAAAATTATACGTAAAAATACACAAAATGAACGCGTTGTAAACTGAAATTTTTAAAAACCTGGTGCGTCTTTTTTCTCTTTTTGTTTCGTTTTCAGTGGAATTTCTAAGTAACAGAGATTATTGAAACAAATTGAAAACACCACAAAGCTTAGTAAACTTATTTTCATGTATTGCATGTCAATTAGAAGTAAAACTGCCTAAAAACTGGTGTTCAAATATAATAAGTAACACACTTTGTACTTAAATGGATAAATTACAAAAACTCACAATATTGGAAAAAGGGCACAACACTTTATTAAGCGTACAACGTATGTAATCATGCTGTGAGAAAGCGACGACTATGCTGCTTCTATTCTGTAGACTGTTTCTTACAAAGCATTAGTTCTTAAATGTTACAAATGATGAAACCGGAGTAAAACTAAAACTAAAAAATAAATGTAATAATAATAATAATAATACTAATAATAATAATAAAAGAAACATTAAAAAAAAATTAGATGTAAATGAAAAATAAATAAATAAATGATGGAAAGAATACGATGAAATCAGGTAAGTGAAACCTCTGGGTTAGCGTGAACTTGTATTATCAGTCAACTGAAAAACTAAATTTATACTTATATATTTTTTATATTTAGCCTTAGGAAAACAATTCAACAGTAATAGTTTTAGAAATTTAGAAATTACTGACACTATCAGGGATGGAACATTGGTGCAGAACTCATACCACTATCGATGAAACAAAATTTTCTACTTCTTAAATCAACGATATTATAGGTAGAAAAATTTCTTAAACAAATACTGGTATGAATTCTGTACCAGTGTTCCATCCCTGAACTGTAAAAAATTGAAACACCGTTGCTAATTTTAAATGTAAAAGAGCCGTAAAATTTAGCACAAATAAACAGCAAGTGTGACTAATTTACGACTAAAGCTTGGCCATCAGTTTATTTTTTTTTTCAATATTTAAATATTTATGTTTATCACTATTGTTTTTTTTTTCTATTAAAGATTATAATAGATTAGTTGCTACTGCGATTTTCCTCTTCCTGTCTATTGCTTCCTGCCTACTACACCCTGCTTCCTTCCTACTGCTATTATATGCTTCCAAAAGAATCAACGCACCAAATCCTCCAACCTCCTTGAATGGAGCAACTCAGCTTAGCAATTCTTAGTAATAACTGATTTATTAATACTAATGTTATTAAAAACTAAACATATTATTGATATGGTTTTAAAGAGTAGAAAG
This sequence comes from Salticus scenicus, assembly GCA_963930645.1. Classification (NCBI taxonomy): domain Eukaryota; kingdom Metazoa; phylum Arthropoda; class Arachnida; order Araneae; family Salticidae; genus Salticus; species Salticus scenicus. Next base: position 11,931,095 of record OZ005654.1, on the reverse strand, counting down.
ATGAAATATACGGAGTGGGCGAAAATCATACAGTCATTTTAAACTTTTGTATAAAATTAAATTAATTTCATTTTTTTGCTTCAGTGCTTCCGACGATGACGAGTTTGGTCAATTAAATAAATAAATCAAAAATTTACAACTTTTTTCACCAATGATACCACTTTTCCTATGGCTCGTTTATAGAAGATTGCTTGTAACTTTGCTATAGCCACTAAGATTCCTTAGGCTTAATCTTTCCTTATTTCTTCTTTTAAGACTAGGTGAAGGCCAAAGTGTGTCTCCTTCCCGTGTGGCTGACATTGGAGTATTGCAGACGCGAATGAGTAATATAGTCTTTTCCGCTATTAATGCCGGCAAACACGTGGTTTGAAATGGATTACCGTTTGGATGGCTTTGAGATTATAAAGGTTACGCATGTTCATATATTGTGAATTACATAAAATAAATGAGCTTTAATTGTTTCTTTTGTGTACTTGATAAATTTTCTTGCTGTCTTTAGTGTATAGCGCTACCTATGAGTTTTTTTTTTTTTTTCTTTTAAGAATTGCAGTGCCGAAAGACATTCTTATTCCTATATTCCTTATTCTATTACCTGATTTATATTAAAATTTGAATTGTGTGAGAAATTTTGATAAATTTACCATATTAAAAAAAAAAAAAAAAAAAAAAAAAAAAAAAAACTTATTTAGTAATATGTACACTTCTAACACTCAAGTTATCCCGTTAACGAGTTGGAACTAAAAGCATTAAATATCAAACTTTTTATATTAAATTTAATGAAGATCTTGTTAAGTTATTTATAATTGAATAATTTATTAATACCTTTTTTTAAAAAATAATCCATTAAATAGTCATTAAACAATTTTTTATTCATATAAAAAAATAACTTATGATTCTAAAGCTAGTACATTAAATACACAGGTCGACATGCAAAATTTTGGCTGATCTTTATGTTTTTTGGTGTGCTGAAACCGAAAACGAAGCCAGTGTTTCTCTATCACGTATAGATTTGTGTCAATACAGGGTACCTACCTATACAATTTCTTCCATTACTCTTCCACCAATATAATTATATCGTAAGTTTTATAGTATGTTTCCATGATTAATTAATCATGGATACCTATTGTTGTAATTGCGCAGCACTAGTGCGACGTAAAACCATACCAACCAACCTATTGTTATGATGGTTTATGTAAGAAATTGTTTTGGTAAGCGGCTATACGTGATAGAGAAGAATGGGCTGCATTTTCGGTTTCAGCACATCAAAAAACATAAAGTTCAGCTAAAATCATCAAATCAAATTTTGTCAACTTCAACTTTGTAGCACTGTGATATCTAAAGCTAAATTTAAAACAACATATTTTCTTTAATAAGAGTTAGAGAAATAGTGAGTTTTCGTTGCATTATGCTACGCTACCAGCAACTGGCGACGGTCTGAGACACACTCCTAAGTGTAGTCCGGAATTTTTTTAAGTTTGGTCCTCTACGTCTTATTTAATAAGAAATACACGTACCCGTTTAAATTTTTCTATTATTCTGAATAAGTTCTATAGGTAACATTCTCGTATTTTCCTTATTAAAAAATCCGAATGTCAAATTTACAGTCCCTTCTCTCAATAATAGAAACATTTCCACTGCATTAGTTTTGTTTGTGTATTTCTACATATATATATATATATATATATATATATATATATATTGTTGTTGCAATGTTTGAAGCTACAGAACAGCTATTATATTTAATAAGTTTACAATAGAATGTAAAATGTACAATGACGTTTACATGAAATATTAATTAAATAAATAAAAAACAAATAAACAAATAAACTTATTTAAATAATGGAAATTGGACAAAAAAAAAATGAAGATTTTTTTTTTAAATCAAAGGTTTAATAAATCTGCTTTATCCGCAATTTTTAGTAGCGTAACATCAAATAAAACATATCCTTGAAATTCAAAATATATGCAGGTTGTCCGAAATTAAACGACCCTATTTTAAATTTGTCTACAGACGAAATAATTGTTGAGAAATTTATGCAATTTCATGCAGGACACATAATGAATGTATGGGAATTTGCTTGAGTGATTAAAAAAAATAATTCAAATTTTTGCCATCCGGAAGTGACTTTTAACGAATTACACATTTAGTATATATTTAGCATAGTTTATAAATTTTATTACAACAAGACATGTTCAAAATGACCATCATCATCATCAGCTACCATCGGGATTCGTAATACATGTTCCACAGCTGACCGCAGTGTGTTCGGGGAAATGTTACGAACGTATTGTGAAATTATGCCTTTAAGATGAGGTTCTTGGATTATCATGACTGGTCAAACTTTTTAAACTCCCCAAAACCAAATTTCTCATAGATTGAGGCCTGGGATTGAGCTGATTTCTTAGAGTGACTCATAGATAAAAAGATAGTGAAATCTACATAAATCCCCAGTCGTAAATGTGTAATCTATTAATAACGCCCCTGGTGGCGAAATTTTGAGATAATTTATTTTATTCGCTCAAATAAATTATTATACCTTTATTTTGTCCTACAGAAAATTTTATAACTTTCTCAACAATAGTTTCATACGTAGACAAGTTTAAAATAGGGTCGTTTGATTTCGGACACCCTGTACACCAACGTATTTTGCCATTCTGGAAATAAAAAACTGAATACCAATAACATATTTCAATGCACTGTATTTTCCATTTTATTGTGTTATAAACACCTATTATATATGTATATATATATATATATACATATAATATTTCGGAATAAAAATTAGTAAATTTTAATAAAGTTAAGAAGTAAGTTTATTAGCTAAATTTCTCTTTTTAACACACTCTTTTACTAGCTTCACCTGTATGTATGTTTGTATGTATGTTTGTAACCGCTCTGGGAGCAAACAAAAATCTATAATGTAAAAAAAGACTCTCCCTACGTGAAGGTTGTGGCTGTAAGGTAAAGCTCCGGGCTACGAACCTAACGGTCTAACGTTCTAGCCCAGTCAGGGGAGATTTTTTAAAAATGGTTTTTGCTTAATTCTAAATTATTTTAATTAAAGATTTAAATGTATGTAAATATTATGGTGTGTCACTCACACGATTTTCTCTTACCCTGCATATTAATATTAAGATAGATATTTTGTGCTTTTTAGTTCACATTTCTATAAAAGCGTGTTCTTTAATTTTTTTAAAGTATCATTTTATTTTCTATTCTTATCAAAATAATTTTACTATCCGAAGAAAAATACTAAAATGGATATCATTTTATATCAACGAAATTTAAAACTTTCACGAGATAAGATTTTTTTTCTCTTGCAAGCAATAAAATGTGGAAAGAATTTTTATTGTTGTCTGCGATAGTCAAAACGAATCATGGAGAAAGCGGTAATTTGCATTCCTTTGATAATATTAAAGTCACTTCTTCTTTATTAAGTTTTCTTTGATACAATCTTTAATAAAAATGCAATCTAAGATAAATTTGAGTTTACCCAATGAATTAGAGTGATGGTTATATCAGTTTAATTTTATATTGATCATTAACGTAAAATATTAATATCATTAGATAATATCATGTGTAATTGAATTTTTGTTCAACAATAGATAATTTAATAAAACTGGAATAGAAAATTTCTGAAAAAACTCGTATAATGTTTTTTTTTTTTTTTTTTTTTTTTTTGTTAAAAAAGGTGATTAAATAAGGCTTAAACAGAATGAAGATAATTTATATTAAGCTTTTAAATTATGGTTACAATTTACTCAATAATATATCTTATCCTAACTTTTTCGGAATTACTTCAAAAAGTTATCATTATGAATATAAATTTTAACCATTCACCATTATAATTATAAATGTTGAGTAGACAATAAAAATTTTCGAGTCTGTAGTTAAGCATTATGAAGTTTATTATTATATAAGATATTCAAGAGAAGAAAAAATTACATAAGGTATATGAGTTATAAAAGTATTTATTCCAAGCCTTTTCTTAATTCGTATTTATGTTTAAATAAACACGATATCGTATTTGCAAATGTATATATTGCTTTATGATTTATTGTATATACAAATGTTATTTCGTTTAGGATTTTTGCCTATTGTTCTTGTATACTCCATCAGTTTTTATTTCTTGCTTACTATCTACAAAGTGATAGCATATTTTAGTGAATGCAGTGTCAGAAAGTTTCGATTGCCCATAATAAGTCTTCAATGAATTTTCTTTCATGCAATAAAACAAATATTTTTCACTTTCTGATGTATCTGTACTAGGGCTGGATTATTTATCAATATATCACAAAATATCAATATTTTTTTAGTATCGCAATAACAGTATTTAAAATCTTACTCTGCCGATATATCGCTTTAACGATATTTCTCAGCGTGCACCATGCAGCCGACCGATCGCACATCGATAAATAACTTTAAGACATCCAATCTTACTACCTCCTTCAAACGCCGCTTCTTTCCCTTTCTTTCAAACGCCGCTTCTTTCCCTTTCTTTCAAACTCCGCTTTCCGCTTCCGCTTTTCCCTATCACGCATGCACAGCACGACCGATTGAACCCCATCCGAAATATAGCACCGAATATCTTACTCTAATATTCCTTTCCTTCTTTCCCCACATCCCCACATTGCTCTCTCATAGCCCCAAACGATCTCTCTCTTTCTCTCTTTCTTCTCTCTCTTCTTCTTTTTCTCTCAACCGCAATACATCCCTCTACATCCGAATGTAATATAACCACTTCCTTTTTCTGTCATACCTGTGATCTCTCAAATCGAAAATAAATACCAGTACCACTGCTTAAAAAGTCAGACGTTGAACGATAACATATAAAATATTTCATTGATCACTCATCAAGTTATCGCAGTATCTTATTTCCCAGCTTCTCACATTCGAAGATATCCCCATACCAGTAATATTGCAGCTCATTTCCTGCTATTGGCTCATTCATATCGGTATTAACTGGCCAATGAACATGCGAGATTCAACATATGTTTATCAAACATGATCAAAGCCGAATTGCAGTATTTCAGACAATGATATCCACTAGAACTTTGATCGCAAGAGTAATATCGTCTGCCGGATATTCAGTCATTGACATCGATATATTTTCTTCATGCAGTATATTGCGGTTTACGTGAAAGTAATATTTAGAATATTGAATGTAAAATGAATGTTCGCAGCCGTTCGAAATAATATCAAGTGGTATTACAAAAAAAAAAAAAAAAAAAAGAAATATGGAAATGTTTTGGATATTTAAAAGATGAAAATAATAAAATAATTTCCGAACATATTTCGATCTGTAATTTTTAATCGTGTGCAGTATAATGTAAATTTTTTTGTATATATAAGTTTACCTTCTATCATTATTATCGTTAAATATTTTAAAAAACTCAGTTCTTTATTAAGCTAGTAAAATAGATTTTTATCTTCAGAAATTTTATAGGGACAGTTTTCCGACTGAACAATGATATAACACTGAACATTTTATTATTATTTTATTTATTCATTTTTATTTTATTTTATTTTTTATGCAGCATTTTATTATTATTATTATTATGCATTTATTTATTTATTTTAGCTGTTCTTATTAAATATAAGAGATTTAAACAAAAGAAAAGTGGTTAAAAAAAAAAAAAAAAAAAAAATAGAAATTCTACTTACATTCTATGTAAACATAATTTAATTTAGTACGACTGGACTTATTTTAATAACTGTTTCATTCCCTAGCATCGATTACTATATTCATTTCTTAAAATGTCTTTGGTATAACTTTAGCAAAGGAGCTCCTTTGTGGTTTTTAAATTTTTGTTGTCAATTTATTGATGAATTAAAGTGGCTATCAAAAATTTTGGAAAGAAATATCCGGGTTACTTGTACCAAATTTAAATTTTGCAAAGGGCTATGCTGAAGCGGTTCCATTTCTTTAGCACTGTATTTTTTTTTTTTTTTTCAATTCTTTTTTAAATATTAAAAAAAAAAAAAAAACATGTTTGTACATTTATATATTTTTTTCGACATAAAAGTAATATATTTACTTACATATTCATTCATTTATTGAAGTGAAAACTTCTTTAGGCGCTTTGAGCACTTTTGGGTGAACAAAAATCATTGAACTCGCGTCATCCTCAGCGAACTCTTTCCATTTGAAGTGAAAACTTTTGGGTGAACAAAAATCATTGAACTCGCGTCATCGTCAGCGAACGCTTTCCATCCTTGTATGATACAAATAATGTATTATACAATTAACTTGCTAATGGGAAGTGTTAATAATTATATACTGTATATTGTTTTACAATCTGGTGCGGCTCTACACGACTTCTCTCATCTCTGGACGCTGTCTCTTAAAGATTGCATCCGGAAACGTTGCAGTTAGACCTCACAAAACCGTGAGAAAGGCCAAAGCCACCATTTTTCACACGGTTTTACAATCTGGTGTTGCTTTACACGACTTCTCTCATCTCCGGACACTGAAAACAATCCACGCTTGTATACATTAAAATTGGTGTTCATTTATCTTTAAAAAGTAGCAAATGTCTATTTTCCTTTTCTTGAAAAAATATCGATAATATCATTAATATCGATATTAACTTGGTGATATATCGCGATATTTGATTTCTGATATCGTCCAGCTCTAATCTGTACCAGTCTTTTCCTTGTAAATTGGATTGTAAAAAACTGAACGCGATATGGCACTAACATTTCTTTCTCGTAGTTTGCTAGTTTTATGAACAGTCTTATTTTGCATTCATTTTCACGTGAGATCGTAGAGGCTTCCGCTCCTTTAACTCTCCGTTACAATATTGTGCCTATATTAATAAAACATTTAAGCATGTATTTAAAAATATTATACTTAGGTAGTATTATAATCATTACTATTATACATAACTATGTTATTATACTTGATTTTTCTTACTTGTTACTTATAAACGCCTGTTTTATGGTACTTTTAAAAATGGTAGAGATATTTAATCTAAATTTTTTAAACTTATCGATCTTAGTGAAAATTATCCAGTGGCATGCTCTTCAAAACATGGAATGTGTGAGTTTCTTTCATTTATCTTTTTACGTTATACTGGTAGCAAATGCTAGACGACTACATACATACACACACACACACACACACACACACACACTGACCAATTGCCAAAAACCACTTTTTTGGAATCAGGAGACCTTAAAACATGTAAATCAGGTTTAATCTCGTTATATTTTTGGACCGAATACAATACTTCCATTACCTACGGTAGTCGGGTATTGGAATTAAAAAAGGTATGCGTTAATAAATATACATTTTCGGGCTAGAATGAAAATAATTATATTTTAAGCTACATTCCTTCCAACTATTAAATAAATTTTAACTGAATTTTAAAATTTAAAATTACAATTTGTGAAATTTGGTTATTTGTTTTAAACTTATTTATTCAGAACATCATTAAATTTAAATACGATAAAAGCAAACAAACGACAAAGCTGCTATTAATTTTTCATTCAAGTCAATTTGCTTTTTAAAAATGACTGCTAATATGTAAATATTTACTTAAGTTTCTCTTTCTCCTAAAACTACCATCGTTAGTGTGAGTTGTTTAACGTTTATAAAAATGTACCTATCTCACATTATTTAATAACTTTGACATAATATAAAATTTGCATATAGTGCTAATATACATTTTAAAAATATTCTTTTAAAAATTATCTGAAAAATCTGTTTATCGTCAAAGTAAATTTACTACAAATGTCATGCTAATTAACCGAATACACATTTTTTTAAACCTGGAAAGGAGCTGTAGTTCGGCTTCTGAAAATTTGTAAAAGTTTCTTTTCTTTTTTTTTTTTTGATTCAAACATTATTGAAAGATAAGCTATAATATAGAAATGCGTTGGAATACAAAATACTAATACAGTACGAGGGCATATTTATACTATTAAAATTAATTAGTTGAACAAAATATTTCTAAATATCCATGGAATCCCAAAACTATTATTTATAATCAAAATATTTTTATTCCATCAGCATTTCGAAAGTACATAATATTATATTTTATGTAGATATGATCACTATAGTTAGTTAATCTTATAATGGTTTATAATAGCGACTATACAGATTGACACCTATATATATTTTTTCTCAATTATTTTGATCGAAATTAATCTTATTGTTTGCAAGTTTTTAATTTATTTATCTAAAAATTACGTTATACAAGTCCAACATAATTTATAAAAATATATTACAATTACTTTAGAACTACGAAAGATACTAGAGAGCGGATCCCTGCGACAAGCAGAAAGTTCAAAGTAACTTACCATTGAATTCTACGCAAGTTAATATGTTTATTTTTAGAAATTGCTTATTTTTTAAACGAAAATTTCACAGTTTCTTGAAAGTACTATTGCTTTTTATCTTTATGTTTTATATGTTTCTTAAAAAATGTTTTCAATTCTATGTTTTAGATATTTAGTAAAAAATGCAGATGTCTAACATCAGGGGCATAAAAATGTATATTTTACTTGTGATATAAGTTTTGACTTTGATATTTTAATTTTCTTTCTGGCAATAATTACCAAACCTTTTTTAATCACACGCTTAAATTTGAAAGTCTGAAACATAAATCCTATTTTGTGATATTTGATCTAAGAATATGCAAAGCATAACTAAAAATCCAATGATTATGACTGTTTAAGAATGAGATATGTATTCACAACGTTTTTGTGCTTTACAATTTTATTATATTGTACTGTTAACCCTTTTTTTCAGTACAAATGAAATTTGTTTATAATACAAATGTAGGAAATTTTAATTAAAAATCAGTCCTCACTCCAAGATATTAAGCAGTTCATTACGTGTTTATCGCTCTGCATATACAGAATAGTCGATAGAAAAAAAAAATTAACGTCATTAAGTGGATAAAATTGTACTAGTTTTTATAATAAAATGTTTCAACTTTTTATTATCAGTATCATTGGAAATAATGACTTCAATATATCGCACGGAGCATGGATTGTTCCGATCCATGATGAAAATATCTATCACAGGACCGTCCCAGATCGCTAAAGGACCATTCGATCCTGACAGCAGTTCAGGAATATATTGAAGCCAACTCCTTGCAAAAATAACCAATTCATCAAGTTCACATCATAGAAGAGTTTAGGGAATTCCCTGTAGAAATTCAGGTTCGCTGCACCCAAAACACTAGACACGTATAGGACATCTAGTTCCATGCACCTAACTCATGAAACTTTAAGAGAAGCATACTTTACCAAACCTGTCCGTGAATACGAGCTCTAGTTTAAATAAAGACTTTTTAGAACAAGCATGACTTGGTGTGTTTCTAGATTTACGGTGGGTGAAACTGTTTGCTACCCTTATCCTAGAAAATCGCACCGAAAATCCAGATTGCACATAAACGTGCAACGGCTCAGAAATTTCTATAGTAGAATTTAATCAAAAATACTGCTAACTGTTTCCTTCTGGGATCATACGAAGGGCAGAATTTGTAAAAATTTATCATACAAAGGACATGTGTATCTCCAGAGTTTCCCTGTTGCACTCGAAGACAAATAAAGTGCTTAAAAAGGCGGCCATTAAGCATATCTTGTTAACTCACCTATTCCTAATCGGTACTTTAAAAACCTGTAAGAGTGTTAACTGAATTATACATATCTCATATTTTAACAGCTTCTGCTCGTCCGCTGTAATTTCTGCCTTTATTCGATTTCTCAAACCTAGCAATTTTGGTACCACACATTCTGAACGAGTTACCGGCTAATTCACCGATAACCTTCAACTACTAGTTCAACCCCAGGTGCAAAAACTCTAGGCTTTGCGACTCAAAACTTGGGTTGAATATTTGTTATTCACCGTTAACTTGCAAAGCTGGTTACTGAACCTGAAGGTTTTCAGCGTAGATTGAACTGCTGAAAGTTGATTGGTCGAATGAAAGCACGTGATTTAATACCCATAAGAAGACACTTCGCGCGCGTTTAAGATTTGTTTTTCTTTATTTCATGGATCCGAAACGTTTATATATAGATATTGTAAAAAAAAAAAAAAAAAAAAAAAAAACTATTTATTATTTCATAAGAAATAAAACAATTTGTAATAGTAATGGTAAACCAAAATGAAAATTTTGTATATTTAAGAACATTGCTTTTCTTGTGAATAAGTGGGAAATTAATGAGTATTTTTTAAAAGAAATCATAAAAATATTTTAAACGAATTTCTGAAACGTATATTTTGATATATTTAAAACAATGCTATCGATTTTTCTTTTTTCTTTTTTTTTTTTTTTTAATAAAAAAATAAATAAATAATTCAGATCAAATGCGCTTTTAGGATGTCTGTAGGAACCATTTTAGCGATTTTCTTTTTCTTCAAAATTAAGTTACAAGATATGAAATCATGTGTACTCACCATGGAAAATAATTTTATTGATTACAATTTTAATAAAAACAAATTGCACGGAATAAAATTATATTGGAAAACACAGAAAAATGTCTTGTCAATAAATAAGTTTATCTTTTAATGTTTAAATGACAAAGGATATAAACTGTTAATTGAACAAACATTAGACAATATCTTATAATTTAATGGGTTATGAGAAATAATTTATTTTTCTAAAAAAAAAAAAATGTGAATCTTACATATTTAATGGGAATTTTTTATTCTCCCATCATGATGTTTTAATTTTTTTTTTTTTTTTTTTTTTTTTTAATATTAGAATTGCATTTAAAAAAAAAAAAATATTGTAGATTTTCTATTTTCTATTCATATTATAAACGATAAAAATATACATACATTCAAATTATTGAAATATTCGCGTTTAGCTAGCATGTTTAATTTTTTAAAGGGAAGGGGGACGTTACGAAGCTTTTTATTATTATTATTATTATTACAGTTGTCAAATTAAGAAAATTTGCATACATATCTATTAAAATATAAGTGTTAATTGTATCTTCTTCAAAACTATTTAAATTAGAAAGTAAAACTTATATATATATATATATATATATATATATATATATATATATATATATGTGTGTGTGTGTGTGTGTGTGCGTGCGTGTGTGTGTGTGTGTAATCGTTCAATGCCTTGCTCAGTTAAAAAAAATTCCCTTTAATTTTAAATTAAAGCCCCAGTAGTAACCGAGTGGTTCTGCATTCAGAGCTGGTAGATGGGAAGTGCCAGGTTCGATCCCAGGTCCTGCTCGTCGACCTCGTTATTCTAAAATTTCCGTGGTTTTCTCCGAAACTAGCATGAATACAGGCCAGGACCCCTTAGAAAGATTCCTACGAAAGACACTCCACCTGCTGGCTTAGGAACCTAGAGTAGTTACAATCGGCATCAAAATCATCGAAGCGTTAACAATAATTCGTAATTAAAAGATAAATACCTAAATCTGTTTTGTTAAGTAAATATTTCTCGAATCATAATCTTAGTCCTTTGCTGTTTGTAAAAAAGTAAGTTGATGATAAAAATTAGTAATCAAATTTAAAAAATAAAGAAAGAAAGAAAAAAAAAAGTGTGGATGTGTGCTTCCTTAATTTTATATCGCTATTGTTCAAATATATATCCCAAACGTATTTAGATATTGCTTTATGGATCCATTAAAAAGAAATATTTTATGTTTAAATAGTGAAATTTCATAAGAGTTCCAGGTTTTTAAAATATTTTTAATTAGGTTTTAAGTCTAAATCAAAACAAAAACTATAATAGATACGCAGGTGTGTCAACAAGATGTCATTATTATTTTTATAAATTTTATTCCAGATCACTGGTGTTAAAACCTGTTTAAAAATTAAAAAAATATTTTTTATTTAAATATTTTTTAAAAAATTTCAATATTTTTTATATTGTATACGTATATATAGTACATACAAATTACTGAATACATGCAATATCACTTTCTATCGTAAACAGAAAACAATAACAAAAACACAGCGCAAACGAAATAAAACAATTTGCGTATGTGCGCTCGGCTTTCGTTAACACAAAAGTGATTATTTTTAGAAATTCATTCTTCAGTCTTTAATAGACTATTTTTTGTTAATTAATGCTCTTGGTTTTTGTGATAAAAGCACCACAGTTATATATATATATATATATTATACGCAATGTTGCATGTATTAGCAATTCCCTAATATATCTTATTACTAACAAGGAAAATATGAATATTTAATTTAAATGTTGAAAAAAAAAATCCCCCCCCTTTTCTGAATGAAATAAAATAATAATCATAATCATAATAAAATGCTTATATTTTGATATGTATATATGTATATGTATATATATATATATATATATATATATATATATATATATATATATATATATATATATATATTACATTTAAATTTAATTATAGTTATTATATACCAGAAGCTACAATTTGTAACTAATTTAATTTTCCGCCCATAAATTATTATTATCGCTTAAAATATTTCGCTAGAGTAAGAGCACGTACACTAATAATAAAATAAATAAATAAAAATGTTTAAGTTAATTTGATAATGTATAATTTATTATTATTATTATTATTATTATTATTGTTATTAATTTAATTTAACAAAAATGGAACTTTCTTCTACTTCTCTCTCTCTTTTTTTTTTCCCTCTTCTTTCTGTTAGTTTAAAAAAAATAATTTAAAAATAAAATGTTTGATCATTTTTCTGCTTTTGAAAAGTTATTAAACAGAAATTAAACTTTAAACTGAAATAGTTTTTCTTTATTCTTAATTTAATCTCTTGTTATTGTGTATATATGTATTATTTAACTTACTAATTTTTTTCTACTTCATTATTCATTAAATTTAACTTTTTTGTTTTAATTAAATTAAAAAAATATTTAAAAAAAGCAATTAAATTTTTAAACTAAAATGCTTACTTTTGAAATATTTACTTGAATTTATACTGAAATAAAAGTTAAATTCAACTAATAATGAAGTAGAAATTAATTGCTGAATTAAAACTTACAACTGGCAAATTGTTTATTTTAAGCTTCTTTTTCCAGACTTATAAAAAAAAAAAAAAAACTAAATAGGACGTAACGGGGTTTGAACCCGGGTACCGTTGATCTGAAATGAAATGCTCTGCGTCCAAGCCACTAGGAGACGAATAGCGGTGTCCTTATGTTATTTATAACAGAGTCCTTAAATGAGCATTTTTACAATTATTTTATTATGAATGATGAATTCACATGATTTAACTAAGAATTTATAGCTCTGAGGACGTCAAAATCGATTATTTTCAGAAAGTTATTCTTTAGTCTTTAATTTTAGGGTTATTTTTGTTTTATTATTTTAAGGTAAAAGCAACAGACCAATCGTCACTCGTAAACTTCCTAATCAAATATCTTTAAAACAATTTATTAAACGTATATAATGTTCACACAAAAAACTTATAATTTTGAAAGTTCTTTTCAAAAAAGTATAACTTATACGCATCATTTTTATTTTTTAAATCACCAGTTTTTATTAAAAAATGGCTGACAATATCTGAGCGTATTCACTTTCGACCATTCATGCACTGTGATTGGTCAGATAGTATTCGAAGCTGAAACTCGCATCTCTACCTACGTCTAACCTGCCGTTTGAGGTAGGTTGAGTTTATGCACCTGGGTTACGTTTTAAGCGGCGCTACCACAGAGGCGAGTTAACGGTGAATAGAATTTCCTTCTGAACCTGTGGTTTACTGATAAACCAGCGGTGGAGGTTGACGGTGAATTGGGCGGTTAGTTGCGTTTAGATGTCACTGACCAGTTACATTCAACCTCGGAAATGAGCTCGACGATACCTGGAAGCACTCGTCTAAAATATTGGAGAGGACGCCTTCTAATGCCTTCACAAGTAAAAGTTAATTTAGGGAAACTTTAATGCATAGTTCTTTCCATTGGCAAACAAAAAACCTTGTAAATTATTTTAAAGACTGTATAACGTGATTCTGCTGAATCTGTGTTGCTTTGTACGTTTCTGTGTAGTTGAAGCCCTGTCTCATTTAATATCTTTTAAATAAAATATTATATACTAAATTCATATATATATATATATATATATATATGAATTTAGTTATTTTTCACACTGTCATCTACCATGGCACTGAACGTGTTAATTAAATGAATAACTTTACATTTAATGAGTTATTCAAAAGGCTCAAAGCTAAAATTTTAGACTAGAATAAATTACTATACTATATCTATCTATCTATATATATATATAAAATATACATACATAACACAATCTTAGTAAGTGTGTTTGCTCAGAACTGAACTACTAGACCAATTTGCGAGTTTTTTTTTTTTTTTTTTTTTTTCACTTTACTTCTTTTTATAAAACTTTCTGCCTATTCTCCGAAAGGTTTAATGTTATAGAAAACCTCGATTTGACAAATAGAACTAAAATAAGAAATTTTAGAATATAATAGTTCGTGACGCCATCTACAATTCAAAAACGTGGTAATATTGAACTTAATGATACTATTCATGTCCTTTAAGTGTTGGCACGTGATTCTTAGTTGTTATATGAAGAGGTAATACAAGGAATTCGAGTTCATAAATTAAATTAAATTATTCCAGTTAGTTAAAAGATATTAATTAAAACCCTTATAATAACTTTGTAACTATTAAATGTTTAATATAAAGCTGATGCCAATAAAAAATATATATTCTTGTTTTTTTTTTTTTTTTTTTTTTTTTTTTTTTTTTACATACACACGCACAAAAAAAATAAATAAAATAAAATAAAATAAAACAAACAAAAAATAAAATAAACTTTTTGAAAAAATTAAGTTTGCACGATCTAAAAATTTATATATGTAACACAGTGCTTGTATGTATGTGTGTTATAGCCTAAGCAAAAAAGAAAAATTATGCGGCTCATATGGATTTAAAATACTTTTCAACTGTACGTATTCCTTGAATCATATAACATTCAGTAAAATTATCTCCATAATAACATGTTAAAAAAAAAGTTTTATATTAGGAAGGAAGAAAACGTGCAACTTTATATATATATATTATTTAATGAAAAAATAATATAAAAAAAATCATATAATAGAAAGCTTTTCTGTATCCTTCATGTAGTGATTGCCTTTGTAGTATGTTGTCTAAAAACAGTATGCTTACAAAAGTATATTTTGTTTTACCCATGCAGTTAAGAGTCTTATAAAAGCATGTTTATAGTTTTATTTGTAAGAAAGAGATATAAATGTTGCTGTTATGTAACCCTGTGCATATTCTAAACTTTGCATACGTACGAAGTGTTTACTAAAAATTCTGATACAGACAACATATGACTTCCTTATACACCAGTTGAAATATACATTATATTACGAAAATATTGATATTTTTGTGTGAGATAATTGGTTCGTAAATAAAACAAGCAAATAAAACTATTACTTCAAACCTAATAATCACTATATACGGATTATATACAGTCGGTAACCAAAGTATTCGAACACTAGCAAAAATTCCTATGTAAAAAAGTAGAGTTAATACTGTTTTATTAAATAAATCCTTGTCGAATCATGTTCTTAGACTGACTAAATACATCATTCGACAAGGATTTATTTAACAAAGCAGTATTAACTCTACTTTTTTTACACAGGAATTTTCGCTAGTGTTCGGATATTTTTGTTACCGACTGTACACCACAGAAAACGATTATCGCTTTTTCTGGAATAGTATTTCACAAATTACAGAATTTGTGGAATTCTGTACTACAAAATCCCTCATTGACAAATGCAGAGTTCACTCGAGTATAGATAGTCCACTTTTGTTCTCTTTGGCGAAGATTAATGGCGAGAAACGATACATTATACTAAAACAATTAACTCCGTTAAAATTAAGAAAGGGTTTACTAATTCTGCTTACCCTGAAACAATACCTCCAAATTCGGTCGCTAATCTCGCAAAATTGCCAAGTTTTTCGCCAAACCAAATTTTGGTCTTGGCGTAGAATTAGGTAAACTGACGTCAAATACGTAAACTTTGCGACCAAATTTGGTGAAAGTTTAAAAGCTCTAACTTGAATAAAAACAGAATTCTGAAATTTTCTTGAAAAATTCGTTGGCTTCTAGCGTAGAACTAACTTCTTTGAGAGTTTTATAAATGACTAACAAGACTATAAATAGAAAAGAGTCATTATTGATTATTGCAGGCTAGAATTTGTTTATTTCTTTACTTGCTATTTTGTATACTGTGTTATAGTATAAGTGGAAACAGATAAAATTTTCATTTGCAGGAAAATTGGCTTTTACATAGCGTCAATTTAGGAAATTTGGCATCCAAATTTGGCAAAAAGTAGTAGTTTAAGACTTTCAAAATTAGGAATTTCCAACTTAAATTAGAGTGATTGTCTGCTATTTAGACAATGAAATAATCATCACGTACATTTTTCCTTTCTTGCCAATTATTTAAGACGAAAATGTATTTTATTTTAATTATTATTATTAATTGACTGATAGCTAAGATTAATAAAAAAAACGTTATTTACTCAAGAAACCTTGGATATAATAATAGTAAATATTTTTAAATAAGGATATATATTTTTATATTTCTGCATATTTACAGAGTAATTTTCATATTAAAATATTATGTTCTTAAGAATAATTTTTTTTTCATACCTCTGATTAAAGAAAAAGTATATTATAATAAACAGTAAGACGTAAGAAAATAAATAAACTTTCGTTCAAAATGTTTAAAAATGCCGATATGATTCCGGTAATTCTTGTGGTAAGTATTTCTTTTTACTTGATTTTGTAGATGTTTCTTCTGTGTGGATAAATATTTAATATTAGATTATTGTTCATAGACTAATCAATCACATATTTTTAAACTTCAAAAATATTCTCATTTTGTTACTTGAAATTGTTGGAATGACATACAGTGAATGGTATATTTTTTTATCAATTTACACACACATATTAGTTTCACATGTCACATTTTTTTAAATCCATCCATGATGTTACTATGGATACATATATATATATATATATATATATATATATATAAAACAAGAAATCCAGATATATTTTTTAATCATGTGCATATAAGAGAATACGTATAAAATTTCTAAAATATCAGCACAACTTTAAATGACAGTATTTCGTATCAAAGTAATACTCAAAGTATTTCGTAACACAGTAATACACAAAGTATACTGCTATTTGCATATATATATATTTCATGTTGAAGTAAATTTGGGTTGAAATATTAAAATAATTAAATTTACACTTTGTTTTAAATTTTATTGGTAAAATATGATGTAAAATCTAAGTTCATTTAAATGTTTCTTATTACGTGTTTGCAAGGTAGTTGTGCCAATTAAAATATTAAATATTTTTGAAGATTTTTCCTCTTACTTACTTCAAAGTAAAATGACATAAAGGAAGGCGTGGTGAATTAATTAATAAATAAATAAATAAAGTAAGGTGCAATAAAGTATTACTTATATTAATTTGCAAAAAAAAAAAAAAAAAATCACAAGTAAGTAACAAAATTATGTGTTTCTTTCTATATATATTTTTGCTGATTATGTACATGTGTTCTTATACATGCTTATTTTTGAGTCAGAACTTCATTGTCATTTGACTAATTTGGGGTCCGGTTGAATGGCAAATTTTTTTCAATAGTTCTTTTCCACATTTTTACACGTTTTTACACATTTCACTCACTAAGGCATGTTATAATTGGCCTCACAACCCAATTATTCACGCATGTTTTCTTCGGAGTTTACACACGTTCCTCTGACTTAATTATTTGGCATGCCATGTGTTCACATATCACTTGATCGGCAATAATTTAATCTGAGTGCTTTTGTTATTCTATTGTTATAAAATATAGTTATTGATTCATAAAAGAGAAATCAATAAGAATAGTAATAATAATTATGATAATTTATGCATCTTTAACATTAATTCACATGACCTTACCTCGCAGTATCTTAAAAAAAAAAAATTGATAAATAAATAAAATTGATAAATAAATAAAATAAACAAATAATTTAAAAAAAAATCACATTATATTTAATGCTAATATCATAAATTTATCGATAACTGTTTTTTAATTTTATATTTATTTCATATATTTCAAATAGTTACTCATACTTTTTTTGCAAAATTTTTAAAGGATCTTCAACTTACAAGTTTTGCTATACATGTATACATAATATACAGAATTACATTTTTCCAGTGTCACATTTTTCCTGTTTTCTGAAAATTATGTATTGGCATTTTTCCATTTACATAGTTACTTCACATATATAATTTTTGTTTCACACATATTTTGTTTTGGCAAGGTTTATACACACTTTCAGTAAATATAAATTTTACATGACCTTTTTCTTCAACTTTGTTTATTATTGATGGTATAAATTTTGCACATTATTATTGCTGTTATACATTTACACATATTTATACCTATTTATGCAATTTGGTGCTTCGGGACAGAGAAGATTTATTTATCCGATGATCTTGTTTCACTCAAAGCAATTCAATTTAATTGCGCACACAAACACACATTATCCATTATATTTTCTTTCAACATGTTTTATTTATTTACAAAATTATGGTTATAATCAATAATATTTTATGCCTTACAAACATCAAATTTATTTTAATACATATATAAACACTGCATATACTTCTTCTTTTAAATATTTTATGTGATTATTTGTGTTACTCATGTTATTTTACATTTTAACAAGCACATCAATTTAACACAGATATTTCTCAATATTTTTCACATGCTTACACAAATGAATGGTTAATGTATTTGCAGATTTTACATTTTATGGTGTATATAGATTTGGTATGTATGAATATATTCATTATTTTTCTACTTCATGGGGTATTACCAATTAACCGAAATTTGTACACATACATTTGTTGACATAACACTTATAATATAACCATCTTTCAAAATTTACAATAATGATCACCACAGATCATAGTTTCACACTTATTTTTTTTCAGTGAAAAAGGACTATTGTGTAAAAAAAAATCTTTTGATGATTCAGAGGTTTCTCTGTGTAATTGTTTTATGTTGTAGTATTTATAGGTTAGATTTAGCAAGGTTTCTCGTTTTTCACAAATTTTATAAACAAGTTTACACAATTATTTCATGTTTACACATTATACACAACATAAAAAAAAAGATATTTACCTTACAATTATTTTAGGTAAATGATTAATCAATCATATATATGATTGATTTGCCTTGTCCAGTAACTGTAAAAAATATTTACTTCGAACATTTACGCATGAGATAACATTTTTTTAAATCGAATTACAGTTCACGCTACACACATTTTCATATTACTTTCACTTTTTAAACTTGTTTGTCCAATTTATGTCAAAGAACCTTCATAACTATAAAAGGTATATATTATGTATTTAAATCTTTGGCACTAAAATTTGGACAATACATGACAGTTTTCCCTCTTATTTTGTTAATTAAAAATAGATATGTTATGACAATTATAACACACTTACACATTCACACTTCATACATAATAATTAATTTTTTAGTAAATGATAAACAGGTATAAATACTTCTTAATAAAATTTTTGGACACATATTATGATTACATTTTTTTTTTACAAATCAAAAGTTTTCATAATCATTACAGATTCACACTTTTTAATTGTCCATAATATTTTTATTTAGTGCAATTATTCTTTTGTGGTATTTATAGGTTTCAATAAGGCTTCCTTTTCACACATTCACACACATATTTTCATGTTTACACTTTTTTTTACACTTAACATAAAATTTACTTAAGCTTCGTTGGTAAATTGTTGATAAATCATTTTGCATGATTGAGTTGCCTTAGCTTGAAACGGTAAAATATATATATATATATATATTCACTCTAGACTCTTGCACATATAATTATTAATTTTTTTTTTCAATCTGATTACAATTACAGCATAACCATTCTCATTTTAAATATTTGTAAATTATGAGATTATTAAAAGTATACTTTACACTTTAATACAGGTGAAATAAAATTTTCATTTTTTATATATTAAAAAAAAATAATAATAGTAATAATAATAATATAGAGAATTTGACATTACACTACACAGATTTAACATGCACATTGTTTTTACTTCAGGCCTTTTTATATGTCACTTTAGTAAGTCAACATTATCATATCTTATTAAATATTCATTTTCTCTCACCCATGTAAACACCAACAATTTATGCAAAAAAAAAACACATTTTATGTCAATTTTTATCATACTTCGGCCATACCTAATTATTATTAACACAATTATTTACTAATGCTTATATGTGAATATTATATATATTATGTGTTTTATATCATGCTTTGCAAATGTATGCAAAAAGGTTATGTGACAAAATGATATATATTTATAATGAGCTCTTACTTAAGCATATTTTTGTCAGATAAGCTGACATGTGACCTGTTTTGTTGGGCTTAATGTTAAATACATGGATATGCGTATTTTAATGATAAATAAAATAAAAAATACATATATACAGGTCATTTGAATTTACAAATAAGGGTAAATATAATATGGACTATTACATATGCCCAGATATTTAATATATATATGCTACAGCTGTTTTTATTATGCAAAAGATTATGCATAATTTGATGTGGATCCTTTATAATTATTTTATGTCATGACTATATTTTTATTTCTTATATTTTTGTAGGGGGTGTGTGCCTCGTGTAATATTCATTGAAGTTCTTTATATTTTTACATTTTTAGAGAAAATTACACTCATATAACAGTAATATCATCTAGTATTATAATAAATATTTTACTCATGTAACAGCAAGAACATATAAAAAAATTTCTCCCTTCGTAAAACTTTTTCTGGGTGAAGGGGAGAAATATGTGATGTAGAAATCACATATATTTTAAAAATTATCTATTTAATTTTAATTCAAATCTATTTTATAGCTTTTTATAATAATTCACTTGTGTATTCAATATTAATCTTCAATAACTGCCGAATTCTTCTTCTATCAGTAAAATAAAAAAAATAAATGTAAAAGATAATCAATCTCCTTGCATATTCTCATCATTTCCTATCATAAAGAGTAAACACATGGCTCATTTTATTTATGTTCCTCCCAAATCACAGTAGCCTTATTTCTAACGTAATTTATTCAGTTTGACAAAAGTATCCTTGAACACAATTAAATTATATCTATATTTTATATATCTATTCGTTGCGGTTTACTTTTCCCATGATGAATGCCTGGCGAAATTTGGGATTTTTCATAGGGTTATCATATTATGGCAATCCTACTCTGTATTCAAAATTGTTAGCCTAATTTGAGTATAACGTATCTTTAAAAAACCACTATTTATGTGTTCTTGCTGGCGATAAAATTAAATGCCAATATGTAACAATAATTTGAATTTGGCTGAAACTTCATCATTCTTCTCTGATCGCTCCTGCTTAGAAGATACGGATGTAGTTCCTAAAATATTTATACGTTAGGGGCACCTTTTCTCCTTATTTTTATGCAGCAAGTCAATAAAAAAACTGTGCACAAATTTTTGTCAAATTTTTATTGATTTCTGAATTTATTATTTTAAATAACTCTGGATAGAACCTTGGTTATTTTATTTCTAATGGAAGAATTGTAAATAATATTTCTAGCGGCAATCAACGCAAGTACATGAGGTCTTTTTCATCTATACGAAAATATGGCCTAGTGGAGACCATCGAAATGGAAACTTTTCTATTCACATTTTGTCTGCTTGTAAAAAATCTTCTCTACATACCTGAATTATCCTACGAAATATTATCTTACCTACTGTACAAGAAAAAATCTTCACAACAAACCCCACATGAAAAATGTCAAGATGCTCGGCTTTATGATATCTATGAGAATATACGAAAATATGACACTATGTACCCTGTGGAACATAAGCAAGATTTTCAACAGTTACTATTTTAAATACTACCTTTCTTTATTGAGTATGAAGTACATATCTTTGAAAGAATAATAATGCAAAAAATTTTTTATATGAAGAGTGATATTCAAAATGGTGAGTGCTGAGTAAGCTGTACTAGGCCTACATATTTTGGGATTTTCGACGTTCAAATTTGAAAAATATAGAATTATATATTTCTAA
Source organism: Salticus scenicus (assembly GCA_963930645.1). Taxonomy (NCBI): domain Eukaryota; kingdom Metazoa; phylum Arthropoda; class Arachnida; order Araneae; family Salticidae; genus Salticus; species Salticus scenicus. The sequence goes on along the minus strand of OZ005654.1, from coordinate 11,908,978 downwards.
GTCTAATATTTATATTTAAAGCAATAAAAAAAAAATATATATATATTTTTTTAAAGTTTTATATTGTATTATACATTAGCTTAATGTATCAAAACAAATAAATAAACAAATAAAATTAACACCTTATAAAAAACATTTCAAAATTGACTTAGAACATTTATTTTTACAAGTGCAACATATTTCTTTTCAAAACTTCAGCTTCTCACATCATAAAAAAAGAAGAAGAAGTATTTTATAGCTGTTGTAAAAAGACAATTTCACGAAGAGAATCATTTTCTATAAAAATTTTGTTGTTGTATGTTGAACTTTATTGTTTCCGGGAAAAAATAAATTTAAAAAATTTGAACTCTTTCTACAACTTAGACAAATTCTTTTGAAAGTTTTGCAATTTTAAATTAAATTTATTTTGTAATATCTGTTGTATTTTTTTTCTTTATTTTTTTTAACTGGTAATAATTGTGGGTTTGCCATATTTATATTCTAATAACTTTAGTCGTAATAAACCCATAACTTTAGAGAATATATTTATTAATATGTCTTATATAAATTTATTTATATTAGTATATAAATAAACTAAATCAATATATAAGTAAAGTAAAAAATAAAGTAAACGTGAGTATTATCTAACTAGGTAATGTCCTAAACAAACCATTTAATTTAAAGCTGCCATTTAATAAATATCAAAAAATATATATTTGTTTTAATTAGATTCAAACGATTTATATTTTGAATAGTTTGTATGTCTATAAACTATTTTAATATTTTAAATGATTTGCATCAGATAAACAGACTAATATATTTAACGTACTTTTTTCTTTTTTTTTTTTTTTTTTTAGGGGAATTTATTGAATTTTATTTTTCAGTTAAAGGTTATTCTTATAAGCATTTCAATAGCAAACTCATTTTCTTATTGACTCTTAAATGAGTACTCTCTGAAAATTGAAGCAGTGTCTTTAACTTCTAACTGAAGTATTAACCATAAAGTATAAACCGTTTTTCATATAACTTGATTGATATAAAAAATTCAAGTGGATTTTCATTTATTTCATAATGATTAGTATGTAAAAATATACAAAATTTTTTTTAGCAATTAAACGATATTATTTATATTTGTACTGCATCCCAACTAAAAAATAGAAAAAAAAAATTCCGCAAAGGCTACAGGTAATCAGAAGATATCTAGAACAAAAAATCATCATCGAAGCAATTCATTTTCCTCTTAAAACTTTTTATCGTCCCAAATAATTTCATATTATCTGAAGTTTTGTGATTTTTTTTGTGAAGTTTTATTGAAGATTTTTTTAGCTGGGATGACGTATAATTTTTAAACACTTCATTTAAACAGAACAACAATAATAATTATAGTAAAACCTTTATTAGATACTTTTTTTTTTTTCATAAATCTATATAATAACATGTGTATGACATTAGATTTTCTTTTCTAGCCCAAAATTAAAAAAATCACACATTTAAAAAATAATCTTAAGATTATCTTAAGGAAATCTGCCGAAAATTCTAAGTTATTTAGCCCTTACCTTAATCCCATCTCAAGCACATATTTTGAAAAAAATCTACAGATTATAGTATGTAGATTTTCTTCAGATTAATTTCTAGAGACAATCTACAGAATATAATCTTAAGATTTTTTTCAAAATATTGGTTTAAGAAATGGCCCAAATAAGATATCTGCATATATATACAGGGTGTTCCATATATAGCGCCCAAATTCTGCACAGCCTCGTTGCGAGTACATAAAAATGTCTAAAGAACCATATCCATAGTTTACGAGAAAAATATGAAAAACAAAGTATGACGTCATAGCCAGTGCAAGGAAAAAGCACAGTATTGGACACATCAACAGCAGTTTGCAAAGTGTCCGCAGTGCATATCTTCGATATGCATGGCGGACACTTTTAACACCTGCCTTTATAAATATTTGCAAGTACTGCTGTTGGTGTGTTAAATAAAATGTTTTTTTCTTGCACCGGCTGTAATGTCATACTTTGTTTTTCGTATTTTCTCTTAAAGTATGGATCGTACAGTTCTTTGAGGTTGTTTTTTATATACTCCCAACGAGGAATCTGACTGTGCAGAGTTTTGGCGCTATTCATGGGACACCCTGTATAAAAATATTTTTAAGAATTTTTAATAAGGTCAACAGACACTTTTTACATTGAAATCAAACACATAATAAAAAATAAAATAATAATATATATATATATATATATATATATATATATATATATATATATATATAATTTAACATTTTATTTATTTAAATAATTTAAATTATCTTATTCAAAACAGTGCACGATATTTTAGAAAAAAAAAATAAAAATAAAAATTACATATTAATTAAATGTCATGAAATTTTGCATATTAATACAGATCTGTTTATATAATAAAATATGAAAATAAAAAAGACAAAAATTTCATTATGATGTTAATTAAAATTTATGATTTAATCAAAACCTAAGAATGCTTCACGTTCATTCAATTTGCTCCAAACCATTTTTTTTCAAGCTTTACATAATTATAACAAATCGTACTACTCCTGTATTTATTTACACTCATCATAATAAGGGAAAGTAATTGAAAAGAAAAAAATAACAATTCATAGCAAAAATTTAATATTTAAAAAAAAGAAATTTCAAGTAATCTAAAAATTAGTTTTATGATAAAAATAAATATGTTGTGATTTTTTTTGAAAAGCAGTATAAAAAGTTTTGCTGTATATTTAGAAAAAAAAATCTTATTATTTACTAACTTAGCAATACCTTAACAGAAAAAAAAATAGTTCACATTTATTTCATAAAAAAAAAAGAAGAAAATCATCATTAAAATTATATTTACTCATTGTTAATACTTCTGCCTATTATTTTCTATAAATAAAGCAACATAAATCGTTTTAAACACATGAAGTTTTCCATATGAGTTCACGTGAGTTTTAGCGTTTGAGCGACAACGTATCTTGAAATCCGAAATCTATTATTATTATTATTATTATTATTATTATTATTATTTAATTTCGATGAAAAGTAGTTCATTATACATACTTATACCTTATTGTACAAAAGAAACATTAAATAAATGCATTATGAAAATAATTACTGCTTATTTTAAAAATAAAAATAAATAAATAAACAGATTCCATTGATTGTTAATTTAGCAAACCGCGTTAAAACGGGTTAAAAAATAAAACAAAAAATAAATTACATTTATTTCATAAGACAAACTAAAAAACCTCCTTAAAATTCAACATACTCCTTGTTAACCACTTCACCGGCCACTGTAGTGTGTGCGTGTGGAAGGCTACATTTACCCCGAGCTATCTCGGGATGGCCGGTGAATTGGTTAATACATCTGTCTTGTATTACTTTTTCAGCATTTCTACGACAACGCATATGAAAATCTGAGACCTTTTTTTTTTTTTTTTTTTTTTTTTCTTTTCCTACGAAAAGTGTTTTATTATGCATATTTATACTTCACTACAAAAAAGAAACATGTATCATAATTTAAATAAATACATTATGATAATTCTCACTGTATATATATATATATATATATATATACAGATGACTGACAAAATAATGTGAACACTGTCAGTTTTTTACGTTTTGTGAAATATCTTGAAAAGTTCTTTAGGAATCATCTTGAAACTTTGGTAGTGTAAAGAACATGCTACACCTCATATGTTTCAGTGAAAGTTGCGTCATGAAAAGGAAAAGGGGAGAAGCAAAAAATTAAACAAAAATCAAAATGTTTTGCATCACCCTGTAAAAGGTAATGCTTTAAATGCGTTTTGGCTGTAGCTGTGTGATTATGAGGACTTTTTTCATTATCTGTATAAAATTTTATGAGGCTACCACATATATCCATCGAGGTATAATGGTTTTTTTTAAAAAATTGCAAAAACAATTTCCACTTTTTGAATTATAACACGTAGAGTATTAGACTCAGTTCAAAGGCTTTTTCAGGAAATATTGCATATTATATTAGACACAGTATACAGTAATTAGAATGAAAAATTTTTTAAATATCTTACGAAATACGAGCACTTTTACTAAATAATTTTTAATTACGCATGCGCAAGCTTTATAAAAGTTTCATTTGCATAATTTAATATGCAAAGGGATTGAGCAAGTAATATGAAAACCCCAAATATCCTGTAAATTCAAAACGTTACGAGAGATAGAATAAACAGAATTTAAGTTCTTCTAAAAAAATCGAAAGCTGTTAGGGGGGTTTATCAATATTTATTTAGAATCAGCGAAAACACTGTAATATCATTGGGCATTGATTGAATCAAATTAAAAATGTGAGTAAAACCCCTTACAGTTTTGCTTTTATTTTGAGAGAACTGAAATTCTGTTCATTCTATCTCTCGTAATTATTTTAATTTACAAGATAATTGTTTGGGATTTTTATATAAGTTGCTCATTACCTTTGGCCATTACATTATGCAAATGAAATTTTTATAAAGCTGGTGCATGCGTAGTTAAAAATTATTTAGTAAAAGTTCTCGTATTTCTTATGCCTCAATACTCGCCTGCATCGCATCGTGCATTCACGCTTATGTAGCCCAACAGGGTACTAAAACCTCCATTCTTTCGTAATTTTTTCTGTAATAAATGATCCTTTCGCTTTGATTTTTTAATCATTTACTCTTACACTTTTACACGCATTAATGTTACATTAATGCGTGTAAAATTTCCTTTCATTCTGACAACTCTTTCTTGGTGCGCAAATTTTTATGGCAATGAGTGTATTTTATTGTTTATTTTAAATAACAAAAATGGTTTAAGAATATCAAGTAATTACTTTTTTTTTACATTATTAATATAAAAATTAATTTCATTAAATTGATTAAATAATTATTATATGTTTTTATTACGTTAAAACTTTCTTGCTATCCTGAAATCACTATAACCGTAGTATGACCAATTAAAATTTATTACGAGCTTTACAAATAATTCACATCATTAAACATATTAGCAGGATTTAAAAGAATTTGAAATATTTTTTTCCCTAGTTTAAAATCGAGGAAACATATAATATTTTTTTCGAATTACTTGAAAATGAAACTTATTATTTTCGTAGGAAATGTTGAAGTTAAAGAAGGTTTTTGGGTCCAGTGAAGTGTGAAGAATTTTGGAAATTCAGACAAAATTATGAATAGCGGAACTACCTTTTTTTTTTTTTTTTTTTGGAGGAATAGTTTTATTTATATAAGTATTCTACGAAGTTTGATTAAACTCTGTGAAGTTTTGGGGAATTGTTCAAATGGAACTCATTTCTGTAAAGATTAATATGTGAAGGTATGAAAAATTGAAAAGTCCACATTCTAACTTCTACAATCTTCAAACTACATTCAGTTTTGTCTTAAATCCGTCTTGTTTGAATAAATGTAAATTTTTAGACAACATTAATTCATCTGAAAACAATAGGTGACATACATTAAAAATTTTATACAGTTTGTTTATTAATTAAAAAGTATTATTTTAGTGAAAATTAATTGGTTATTTAAGTGATAGGTTACAATTTCTTGAATTAAAATTGCTCTTTAATATCTGTCTAAAAATGAATTAATATAGTATTAATTTTTAACTTTTAGTATTTTTACAATGGAAACATTTTCCATCGATTAAGTTATTAATTAAAGATATATGAATGGTACGTTTAATATCAATATTTCACTCAATAATTCACAGAAAACTGCAAGATTTTTATCACCGCCGTATAAAAAGATAAAAATTCTCTAAAGCGGCAAGCATTATAATATGTATATGACACTACTTTTTACTTTCCGAACGCTATAGTGAGGAAATTATTGTAATCATGTCAAAAAATCCGAAATTGAGATTTTGATGTTTCTATACGTTTCGAGGTCCCCCTGAGTCCGTTTCCACTATTTTTACGATGATATATGTACGTGTCTGTGTATGTATGTGTGTATGTCTGTGAGTGAACACACTAGAGTCTAAACGCTTTGTTCGAATAAGCTGAAAGTTGGTACGTACATTGTAAGTCACTATAGTACGAACCCTATAGATTTTGGTGAATCTAGCACTTATAGTTTTTTTCACAGGGACACCAGGAAAATTTTTTTATCATTATGGCCTATGGGGCCAAATTTTTAAAAGTGTGATAGCGTCTACACGCCTCATTAATCTGAGCAAAAAATTTGTATCCATGTCATAGGTCACAGTTGCACGAACTGTATAGATTTTGGTGAATTTAGCACTTACTGTTTTTTTACAGGGACACAAAGAAAAATTCTTTATCATTATGGCCTATGGGATCAAATTTTTAAAAGTGCGATAGCATCTAAACGCCGTATTCAATTGAGCTGAAAATTTATATGAATATTATAAATCGCTGTTGCACTAACTATAAGCATTTTGGTGAATCTAGCATGTATAGGTTTTTACAGGGATACAACGAAAAATTCTTTGTCATGATGATCTTATGGGCTCAAAGTTCAGTAGCGTTCAATAAATCATCGTGTAATATATGGAGAAAAATACTCAAACACTCTATTATGTTTTTCTCTCTTTTGTTTGTTTAACAACTCCTCTCTCCTTCCTTTATCTACAAAACTGTTAATTACTCAATGTTCGGAAAGTCGAGTGGAGTCACTCCAGATTTTTTGTTTTCAAAATACTCATTTTCGTTATTTTAAATAATTATGAAGTAGAAAGCGCAACAGTTCACATTCAAAAAACTATTTGCTATTTTAGGTTCAAATACACTCATGTTTGTAAAAATTGCATCACCATGAAAGAATGGTGCGATTGAGATGAAATTTTCAGCCAATGCAAATTATAGTGTATTAAAAAGTAAATGATTAAAACTTCAGAGTCACCACATATGCGTGTGCTGAACAGCGCTCTCTGAATTGCTGCTGAAACCGTATAGATAAAGAGCTGTAGCGAGACATTGACTAGTCTGCAAGTGGTAAACGTTTTGTGGGACGTAACAATGCCTCTTTGTCGAATGAAAGTGACATTGAACGGGGGGGGGGGATAATTGGAATTCTTAAAGAAGAATTTTCCAAGCTGCAGATGCATCTCGTGTGCAGCGTAACAGCATCTCGTGTGCAGCGTAACAACAACACAGTGATGCGAGTTTGGAAGCAGTGAACCGTCGAAAATCAGACAATTCGGAAATTCGGGTGTGGACCCCGAAAGATGACGTCAGCGCGCAATGATAAGTACCTGTTCCACACGGCGCTGATGGACCTTACGGCTACAGTCGGCAGCAAAAGTATCCGAGTTCTAGTCAATAATTCCGATTCAAAAAAGTACACTTAAAACTGTTTTGTTAAATAAATCTTTGTAGAATCCTGTTGTTAGATTGACTAAGAACATGACCCGACAAGGATTTATTTAACAAAGCAGTATTAAGTGTACTTTTTTTAGACAGGGATAATTGCTAGTGCTCGGATATTTTTGCTGCCGACTGTACATCTAACCAGTTGACAGCACTTTGGCCCACTACTATAAGTGTACCTTTGTCTACTTCATCAATTCATGGACGTCTGCCACAATGCGGCCTACGTGCAATAACTCCTTTATGCAGGATCCCCTCAGGCAAAACCATCTGCGTCTGCAGCTGCAATGGGCTCATGGGCAGGGGGACTTGCCTGTAGATTGTCAACAAATGGTACTTTATGGTGAATCCCACTTTAATTAGTAGACTGTGATGACGGTAAACATCTCAGACGCTATGCAGGTGAACTCTACCTTCTGGAGTGCATTAACGAACGACATAGTGGACGAATTGGTGCGATTGTGTATCATGTACGATCTCAGCTGCTACGAATTCTAGGTGATCTTAACAGCAACAGGTACATCAGTGAAATGCTGAAGCCCGAAGTTGTCCTTTTCGTTCATGGTATTCCTGCAGCTTTCTTTCAACATTATAATGCCCGCCCACATATTGCAATGGATGTTCAAGACTTATTTTCAGCAGAAAATATACAGTTTATTTCTTGACCTTATTATTCGATGGATATACCGCCTACTGAGCATATATGAGATTTCGTTGGCCAGCGTCTAGCCTATAATTCTCGTCCTGCAATTTCTACCGCCTAGATAATCACGTAGATTGTATTATCAAATAATCAAATTATAAATCGACCATTCGGAAATGATAAACTCATGATATTCTTAACTAAAAAAAAAATATAACTATTCTTGTAAATATATTGCAGTGTGCTTCATTCTAACTTATATTTTGGAAATGTGATTACAGAATACGTTCGATATGATCATTAAAAATAAAATCTGGTGTGAAACAACCACACGACTTCCATTACCCACTATTACACTCCTTATATGCATTTTTTGAGATATTATATGCATTTTTTTAAATTTTCCAGTAAGAAAAACTTGATACGCGTGTAAAGACATATAAAACAAAGTTTACTTAGCGAGTTAAAAAATAAGAAAAGAAAAATGATAGAGTTATTTTTTTAACATCAATTTCCGAGATCTAAAACTGAACCACCTAATCAGAATGACCGTTAATTTTCCTGTAATAACCATGTAATACATGAAAAAGGATATCCAAAATGGATTTATGTAAAAATTTTCAAGAGAATCATTAGAGCCGTTTTTGAGATACCAACTTTTAACAAAACTTGACATGCTCAATTATTGACCGGGAAACAATAATCATATACAAAAGGCCATTTAAAAGGGAGTTAATATGGCGAGTTTGAAAAAAATCCGTATAGTCATTTTTAAATGAACGCATTCGAAAGGACATCTAATGGACTGTTTATGTAGCAATTTTGAAGAAAATCGTTAGAGTCGTTTTTGAGATACAGACTAACGGTTCCACTCCCGATTTCCGATTACCCACTTCCGGTTTTCCAATTTTCACAAAATATTTAGAAATTTCATCTGTACCACCAGACCCTATTCAGTTCTGAAGTTTCGTAGTTCTATCTTCATTAGTTTCGGAGATATGATAACCAGAATATTCCTCACATACATATATGCATACATGCATACACACGCACTGACCAATTGCCAAAAATTACTTTTTTGAACTGAGGAGGCCTTAAAACTTGTAAATCAGGTGAAATCTCCTTATCAAATTTTTGGACCGAATACAATACTTCCATTACCTACGGTAGTAGGGTAATGGAAGTAACAATCTACTAAATGAGAATTTTTTGTATTTGCCAAATAGTAATAATTTTAAATGGATTTTAAGACATATCATATGGAATATTTTCTTAGCCACGCGTAGAAAATGAAAATACCTCAGTATGAGTTTTAATTTTATTCCTATTTCGCTTATCCAAAGAACCTTTCTTCTAAGATGTAAATTTTTGAAAGAGAGTGATTAATATTTGAGTGTTAATGTTGTTCTGCAGATTCATTTCGAAACATTTTGACTTGAATATAAAATATAAGCTTGTTCTAAGGTATGACAAATGTTGTAAGTTAAGTACAACTTTTGGTAAAGTTTGATTTATGAAAAGGTTCTGCATGTACTGGTATTCTCAGGAAATGTTAATCCTTTGAAATATTTCTTCAAGAAAATTAATTTTCATTTTAAGGAAGTTGTCATTTTGTTATGGTTGAGAAAATAAATATAAGAATCTTCTGTAAGTTTAAAGAATAATTTAATTAATTTTGTCTTTCTTCATCATACACATTTCTTGCATATTTTAAAATATATACATTATATGATTTTTAAGATATATATATTTATAAATTAATTTTATACTAAATATTTGATTAAAAAAAAAAAAAAAATCACCCAGGTTGTAAATTAAAAAGTAAATAAGTAAATATCTACATTATTTTTACCAAATTGTATTAATATAGACTATCATTTTTAAATAACTTATTATGCATGTAAATGAATTTTTACTGCTATATAAGGTAAAGCTAGGAGAGTTTATGTACAATTCAACAGAATGATATAAAAAATCCAAATATTAATTTTTTGCTGAACTATTGCTGAATAATTTTGAATTCCTTAATTTTCTATGCATTTCCATTACTATTTTGTTTTTATGCTATAATTTAAAGCAACAGTTATAATAAAACCAAAAGAGCTATCTTGTGCAATCTCTCCTTATACGATAGGTGTAGTTGAGCACATTGGAAAGAGAGATTGCGCTGCACTTAATTATAACTATAATTAAATTGAAAACAAAAACTCTTTTCTATGAGATAAAATCTTTAGTTAAAATATACGTAAAATAATGAAATATGAAAAATTAATTTTTTTTTTTAGAATTTAATAAATAACGATTACCCTCTTAATTGGTTAAAGCAAATTTATGGTGAAAAAATTATTCGTTTCCCCTCTTCTTCGTTCCCTCCGACAATTTTTCCATCTCTTCCAAAGCAAACAAAAAATTCCCTTTTATAAAAAAATAAATATATATATTTCTATGGCATATTTTGGTTTTCCTTCAGAACTTATTGCTAAACTACATAAAACACGTAATACTTAAACTGCTTTCCGACCGATTAAACAATTAAAAAACTTTCTTAACTTTAAACCTGTAACCCCTTCTTTGGATCTAACTGGCGTAATATATTTAATTATTTGTAAAAATTGTAGATATGTTTATATAAGTGAAACTGGCCATACAAAAATAATTACACTACAGGAGCACAGACGATCATATAAAAGTTGCACTCCATTCAATTGAAACCAATCATTTTCCTGATTTCGATAATATAAAAGTTCTAAATTCTGATTATGATAATTATAAGTCATATATTTTCCTTGAGAGTTGGGACACTGCCAGACATCTCCACACTATCAATGAAGAATGCGTACTGGCTCCTCAATATTCTGTATTTCTCTAAATTTCTTGGGTATTTATGTAATGCTTGCAAATTATGTTGTATTGAAACGATGAGGAAACTCGGGCGGGTTTCGAAACGTCTTGATTTTAATTGTTTTTAAATGCATATTTTAACTAAAGATTTCGTCTCGTAAATAAAAAAGTTTTTATTTTTAATATATATAATTGAGACGGTTTGATGATTGTGTACATTAAATATAATTAAATTGTTAACATTAATAATTGCACTTAAATGACATTGTTGTAACGTTTTTGTAAACGCACTTATATATATTAGGAGTGGATATTTCAGTTTAATAATTAAAAAATCAGAAAAACTAAAATAAATTTTAAAAGAATTAAAAAATAATTAATCAGGGGAAAAAAAAAGAAAAGACCAAATAATATTACAAAATAATATTAAGTTACAGTCGGTAACAAAAGTATCCGAACACTAGCAAAAATTCTTATGTAAAAAATGTAGAGTTAATACTGTTTTGTTAAATAAATCCTTGTCGAATCATATTCTTAGTCAGTCTAGGAACATGATTCGACAAAGATTTGTTTAATAAAACTATATTATCTCTTTTTTTTTTTTATATAGGAATATTTTCTAGTGTTCGGATACTTTTGTTACCGACTGTACATGGACAACATATCCCTTAATTAAAGCGCTTCGTCAAAAATTAGTACATTTCCTTTTCTGTTTGAATGATTTCTTGTTTGCTGACCTTATATGTCCTTGTCCACCATCGTTGCATTAATTTTTGTAAATGGTGCAGCTTACGTGCAATCACCTGCCACAAGTTAACCCATTCGAGACAGACTGCACACCATGTGTGCAATGCATTTCTGATCTAAAAAGACGGGTAACACACCTTATGTCCAATGATATATGTTTGGTTCCGCCCACTTTTAAGCTCATAATCCACCTACCGTTTATTATTTGTTAAAATTTGTTATTTTCTTAAAATTTTTCGCACAAGTATGTTCAAAACACAAAACCTACATTGCAGTTGGTGTGAAATCTCCTCATTTCAACCTTAAAAACATTCATTTACATTAATTTAATTTAATATTTAATAATGTAGACGATTTCAGTCATTAAAAATAAATTTTAGAAGGTCAATATTTTCTGTTTGCATCAAGTTTTATCGCTTCTCTTAATGCAGCCGGAAGCTGTACAAAACTGGAAAATCATACGTAAAGATAATATGGCAAAACTAAACAGTATACCATGACATATAATAACAGTGCTCTGAAAAAAAAAAATCGAGATTTGGTACTATTCTTGCTGTTCCTTATGTAAAATGACCTCCTGAATCCGAATAGGACTCCCATTTTGCCCAGTCTCTCACCGTTGTCTAGTACGCCACCCCCTCCCTCAATTTTTTCCCCTGTTTGATAATTTTATGACCATGAATTTGATTTGAAGAATGAAAAATAATTAATTTAACATCTAAAAACAAAAAAATATATACTAATGATTAAAAAGTAAAATTGATAACAGATAAAAAAAATATAAGATATGTAATGCATAATTTCAGTGGCAAATCCCCCGCAAAATTTTCCCTTGTCGCAAATGTCCATGTTTTAGAATTTTTCAACTCTGTAGCCCCTCAGTAGCCCTCCCATTCCTAAAAAACGGTGTGTGATAGGGCAAAATGGGCGTCCTATTTGATTTAGGAGGTCATTTTACATAAGAATATGCTGAAATGGTGTCAGAGGCAATTTTCATGCCGAGCAGTGTAATTTGCGATAAATTTCACATAGGCTAACATTGATACTCAAGCGGTAAATACTATCGGAGGTGTGGCTTTGTTGATCATTGGCAATCCTGAATAATGTCCAATTTCGGAATCTCGGGATGGTTTCCAAAAAGATGGGCCTTCTCAAATGGATTAAACTTGCCCATTTACTTGTCGAAGTTGTTTCCTGGCAAGTTTCGAGACATTTAACAAACTCATCCTCATTGTCTTCTCATTACCAATATGATGTATAGTCTGTCCTAGTATAGAATTTAATGGAATCAACGCGTAATCGCTCCTAAATAGGAAATGCGCAAACTCTTCCATTTCGGTAGGAGGGAATGCGCAACCTTTTACTGAATATTTTTTTGCTTTTATAGAGAATTGTTGATGTTCGTACGGTTAGTCTAGGATAGTAGCTTATGAGAAATTGTTTATTTAAAAAACATTTTATACAACTATTTTTCTATAGAAATTTCTAGGAAGGGATATAATAGTTACAGCATTTATTCTTGGAAACAAAACATAATAACCACGTTTTATTTTAGACGATGGAAACATTCAACAGGCGCAGATTCAAACCTATCATCTACTCTTGCAGTTATACAATAAACTGGAGCATCAGCGTTCCCATTCTACTCTTTCCCTCCGATCCTCTATGTGCGCAACCTCTACCACCTTTACCTTATGTATGTATCTAAACAAAATATAGGGTTTATATTTAGAATATATAAATGCACTGATTTAATGTCCCTTTTATTAAAAATTTAATAATAAATTTCTTTAAGAAATGGTTTTATTTGAATAAAGAAAATACGTGTATTTAATATATAAATATTTTTAATTAGGTATCTATATTAGTTTGACTTAATTATGCCAAGATTAAGTAATACGTTATACGACTGTTGTTATCTGAGTATATAAATATTTATTATATATTTTCCTATCCATATAAGATTCAGAATCAGGGTGTAAATTAAATTATGCATGATTTGAAAATTCAATTATAAAATTGCTTAATTAATGATTTAGTAAAATTTGAAAAACTTACGGATGTTTTACAATATTGATTTATTTTTAAACTATTCAATTATTTTCTTAAGAGAGGTAATGCATAATGTATGTTTAAATTATAACTGCTTATAATGTAATTCTCCCAAAATATAAGACGTTTTACTGTACAATAAAACATGTTGAAATTAAACAGAATTTAAATATTATTCTGAGGTTGAGTAACATTTTATGTAGCACTAGTTATACGCCATTGGAAATTAGCGACTTAAATCCGTTTTTAATTAACACTGATTCGATAAATCAGAAAAAAATATTTATTTATTAACTTATGAATAAATAAATAAATAAATAAATAAACTCTCTGGGGATTACCGCAGCGGGGAATCGCACATTCGATAACAAAAGTATCCGAACACTAGCAAAAATTCCTATGTAAAAAAAAGTAGCTTTAATACTGTTTTGTTAAATAAATCCTTGTCGAATCATGTTCTTAGTCAGTCTAAGAACAGGTTTCGACAAGGATTTATTTAACGAAACAGTATACTTTTTTATATAGGAAATTTTGCTAGTGTTCGGATCATGCTTCCATAAAAAATTATACCTCTGGGGGTCACCGAAGCGGGAGAGCCATCCCTTCAATGGAGAATCAAAAGTGTGATGGCATGTCTCCGGACCACCTCTAGGGGTGTGTTCCAGACCGTCGCCAATTGCTCAACTGCGTAGCACTAGTGCGACGTAAAACCCATCCATCCATCCATGCTAGTGTTCGGATACTTTTGTTACCGACTGTACATTCATGGAAGTTAGAGATTACTGTGTTCCTGAATTTCCTATAATATGTAGTGAGGATCAAAATCGTGAGGGCATGTCTCCAGATCACAGATTATCATACAGATAGGACAGTGAAGCTAAAACGCGAACCGGAAATATAGTAGCACCACTAGTGTCAACAGAGGGCGACTACATGTGATAAGTCTATATGAATAGCATCTTTGATCGAAAATTGTTTTTCTATTTCGCGAGTAGTTAGTAGCAGGTTAGTATGGGAAGTTTCCTCTTCCCTTTCTATTGTTTTTGAATTCACAAAATTATCCTCAAAACATTCACAGCTATTCTTCTAAGAAATAAAAATTAATTTTTGCAATGTTTAAAAATATGCTTTGTCCAACATATTCATATTCAAGTACATGTTAAAATTACAAACTGTAATTCTGAAATAGCAGTATGAAATCATTAAATATTTAACGTTGCTTGGTTTAAATAATACAAAATGCTTTAAAATGAAAAAAAAATATTTCTGGCTTATGTATATTTCCGAAGTTTATTTGCTTAATATTTAGTACTTGCTTCTTAAAATAAATTGCTTTCGACAATCAAGTTCGTAAACAATAGAGCAGGCGCATGTTTATAAACAAGCGACGCTATTCTGCAACTTTTGCGCATGTAGGCAAAATATCTGCCTCTCCATTGGTGCTTTATCCCCCTTTTGCCTACAATTCTAAAGAACGTGCGGAAACATCTGTCGCAATGACGTTACGTACGCCTGCTCTATAACAATGTAAACATCAATACAATGGTTAGTTGGTTGGATGTTGGGTTTAACGTTGCACTAATATTACGATATGAACATAGATACAATAAAAATAAGACGAGCGATTGCGTAAGCTGGAGAGCTCGAGAAACTTACAGCCGTTGACAATAGGATCGTTGCAGTCAAATTTTGGTTGCCGAAGAATGTACGGGAGTGTCCCATCTGTATAATAATCTGTGCTCCAGATCACCTCTATTGGTGAGTCTCAGATTGTCGCCAATTGCCCATTGCGCAGCACTCGTGCGTCGTAAATTCGATCTAACCAACCTATAATTTGTGATTTATGTGTATCAATGTACAGTCGGTAACAAAAGTCTCCGAACACTAGCGAAAATTCCTATGTAAAAAGAGTACACTTAATACAGTTTTGTTAAATAAATCCTTGTCGAATCCTGTTTTTAGACTGACTAAGAACAGGATTCGACAAGGATTTATTTAACAAAACTGTATTAAGTGTATTTTTTTACATAGGAATTTTCGCTAGTGTTCGGAGACTTTTGTTACCGACTGTAGCTGCCTTTATTGATGTTTTTCTTTATTGTTTTGTGTTCCCATCAAAATTATACCTCTAGGGGTCACCGAAGCGCGGCAGACATCCTCTTCGTGTACAGTCGGCAGCAAAAGTATCCGAGCACAAGCCAATAGTTTCGATATCAAGAAAGTGCACTAAGTGCTGAATTTTGTTGAACAAATCCTTGTCGAATCATGTCTTAGACTGACTAAGAACATGACTTGACAAGGGTTTCTTTGACAAAGCAGTATGAAGTGCACCTTTTTTAGACAGGAATTATTTTTAGTGCTCGGATAATCTTGCTGCCGACTGTAGGATCAAAACTACGATGGCATGCCTCCGGACCACCTCTTGGGATAAGTCCCAGACCGTCACCAGTTGCCCATGGCGCAGCACTAGTGCGACGTAAAAACCAACCAAACAACCAACTTCATTGTTTTTATTCTATTTTCCGATTACTGTTGCGCAGAAATAAAATAATCCATGTTTTTAATGCGTTTGTATTTTCATATTTTTGATATTTTGTTTAAAAAAAAAAAATCATGTTAAATTTCAGTTGAATGCGCTTATCGTATAAGAAGTTTTCACGTGTGAAATTATTTCCTCTAGATGGGAAGCTAGGTTATCGCAAAAGAGGAACCATCATCATCTCTGTAGATTACCAGAAAGGTGGTCCAGAATTATTGCAAATTACCCAAAGTGTGGCACAAGTGACATATAAAAACCATTCTCTCACTCATTTTGAACGTTACAAATATGAGTAAAATATGACAATAATTTTATTTACAATCACTGAGAAAATTATTTTTAAATCTTGTGAGGCATCTACACAGAATGTGGGATTGAAATTTGAGTAGGGTTTAGGTTGCACTAGTGCTACGCCATGGACAGTTGGGAGTCTCACCCCTAAGGGTTGTTCTTAGACATGCCATTCTCTACAGATTGAGATTTGAGTGTATTTTACGTTTCACCAGTGCTTCATTTAGTCACATTTGGTATGTAAGTGAATTCGATATTTATCGCCAAATGCAAACAATGTGCCGGGAACTCTCTTCTAGGAATATGCATACGCAAGTCTCTAGATTTAGTGGTACATACAAATGAAACACTTCCGGTTGCTGAGCCGTTTGCAAGCGTTCCAAATGCATGACTACAGTCGGCAGCAAAAGTACCCGAGCACTGGCAAATATTCCTATATAAAAAAAGCACACTTAACACAGATTTGTTAAATAAATCCTTGTCGAATCTTGTTCTTAGACTGACTAAGACCAGGATTCGACAAGGATTTATTAAACTCCATCAAGTGTACATTTTTTTATATAGACATTTTTGCTAGTGCTCGGATACTTTTGCTGCCGACTGTATTTGCAAAAAACTTGCAAAGTATACGTCATCGAAATTGCTAGCGTTTCGTTTGTATGTAACCCTGAGCTTTTCCTTCAACAGTCTCAGAGACCGATGTTCCATTAGAAATGTTAATATTACCTGCACAACGTATTTCCATTTATCTTAAATGATATTGTTATGATATTTACAGTCGGCTGCAAAATTATTCGAGCACTAGCAATAATCCTTGCCAAAAAAAAGTACACTTAATACAGCTTTGTTAAATAAATCCTTGTCGAGTCATGTTCTTAATCAGTCTAAGAACATGATTCGACAAGGATTAACTTAGCAAAACAGTCTTAAGTGTACTTTTTAAATATAGGAATTATTGGCTAGTGCTCGAATAATTTTGCAGCCGACTGTATCTTAAATGATATGAAGCTTAACTTTATTGAAATTTAAGAAACTATCGAATGAAATTAATTTTATTCGAACTTTATGTCTTATCTAAAAAAATAAGTTACGTTTATCTTAACTCTCATTTTCACAAGTACAGTCGGTAACAAAAATCTGCGAAGACTAACAAAAATTCCTATATTAAAAAAGTACATTTAATACCCCAGACAGCACATCGCTTCCCCAGGATATCTTCAAGATGTCTTCTGGATGAAAAGACATCCCAGAAACGTCCTTAAGATGTACTGTGGATAAGTTAAGCCTAACTGTGCTGTTAGGGTACAGTTTTGTTAAATAAATCCCGAATCCTGTTCTTAGTCTAAGAACAGGATTCGACAAGGATTTATTTAACAAAACTGTATTAAGTGTACTTTTTTCATATAGGAGTTTTTGCTAGTGTTCGGAGACTTTTGTTACCGACTGTAAAATGTTACTGGACAAAAAGTTATTTATGGACATTTTAAAAGAATTTCTTACACATATTCTGAAATACATAAAGCCTAAAATTAAAATTTAAACTATTAAAAGTATTGACATAAAGCAAAATCTGTCAACTGTAATATATTTTAAAAGTGTGATTTGTTCTCGTATCTGCCCCCAGTGTTGATAGGGGGAGGGGGGGGGGTACATAAAATTTCGTCACGGTCAACCAAAGCCCATGTTATTCTATGAGGGGGATTATTTATAGAATTAGATATTACCAATAATTATTTTTGAATTCAATTTTTATAATCAGAAAATTTATTACCCTGTTATGTTAGTGCTATTTTTTCCATTTTCTTTTTAATTTAAAGTTTGAATTTTAAGTTTAAAAATGTGAAAATTTAACTAAGTGCATTTTCTCGTTTTTTTTTAGCTGTAAAATGAAATATTAAGGATTTAAAAAAAATTAAATTTTCGGAGAACGGTTGTGAATTTTCTGAAGATGAAAACAGAATTTAGAAATAACATCTGAGTAATGAATAATTCTAGGAATGAACTTCGCTATAGATTTATTTTCATGAGATTTGGTGACCAGAGACAGGGACATCGTACGAGTAGTCAGGTACTGTCTTTTCTACTTTCCCACACATAATTCAATGAGATTTTGTTGCTCTGTATTATCAGAGTATCTCAAAAATAAAAAAAAAAACAGTTTTTTTTTTTTTTTTTTTTTTTAACTTTTTTCTATATTTAATAGAAGAAAGTATTAGATTCGTAAAAATTTTGGACCTCGGGTTTTGGATGGATTTACACGTTTTGAGAGCTGTAGAACACGATTTGACCATTTTTTAAAAATGTGTCAGTCTGCGTGTGTGTGAAAAAATTTTGTGGCAACTGTATCTCAGGAATTGCTGCACAGAATTTCATACAAATTGGTGTGTAGTTGCACCTTGTCATAAATTAGTGCCTATGAACTTTTGGTAAAAATTTGATTACAGGTTGCGTTGCCATCCCGCTTTTTCTAAATTTTTAACATGGTGATATAGGATAAAATTTTGGTGTATAAAGAGAATTATTTTTTTGTAATCATTATGAAGTTTATACGAATTATTTATAATAGAAATATTGAACTGGGGAAAAAAAATTGTATGTGTAGGAGCCTCGTCACGCCCCTCCTGGGGGGGGGGTCCCACCTCGAGGGGAGTAAATTTTCATGATGGGTAGCTTTCAAAAGAGCTCGCCATTACCTTTAAAACGAATGGTTGAACCATCGATCTGCGATAATTTAAAATAAAGTTATCATTTTTTTCATTTTTAACATTTTTTTTTTTTTTTTTTTTTTTTTTTTTTTTTTTTGTAATATTGACAATACAATTGGATTTTTTTTTTTTTTTTTTTTGTAATATTGACAATACAATTGGATTTTTTTTTTTTTTTTTTTATTGTGTTATACTTCTCTAATATGGAAATCGTCTGCATTATCATGGATGATAATTTTTAAAAATATTTTTACCGAGTGAATTTGTATAGGAAAATATAGAAGAAAGCCATGTGGTGGCCACAACATACTAGTTTAATAATAAATTACTATTTCACTGGGCAAACTTATGGGTCCAATTTTCAATCTCAAAAAGAAATATTTAAACATTTTTTAAACAATTGTTTTTCAAGACAAAACAGGATATTTTCAAAGAATGCAATTCAAAAAACAGAAGTAAAAAAAAAAAAAAAAACGAGCGGACAATACTTAACTTTGCCGGCAGCAGTGGCTCATGTTATTCTACGGAATTTTTTTTTCCATAATTACTCATTACTTAATGAATATTTTTCAACTCTGTTTTCCCGATCAGAAAATTCATAAGCGTTAAATTAGTACTTATTTTCCAAAAATTGATTTTTTTAAATTAATTTTTCTACTAAAAAATGATAAAAAATCACTTTGTAAAAAGTCGCATTTTTGAAAAAAAAAAAAAAAAAAAAAAAAAAAAAAAATGTACTTCGAAAATGAGGACTAATTTAACGCTTGTGAATTTTGATTGAAGATGGAATAAAAAAAAAAAAAAAAATACATTAGAGGTAATGATTAATTGTGGGAATAAAGTTTCCCCATTCAATATATTTGATAATGTCTTTTTGCGGGATTAGCTTTTGCCTCCTATTAAGGCAATCAACTACATAAATATCCTAGGACCTCTCTGAACATTAGAACAAATCTGATTTAGAAACTCATACTTATGAAAAATATTGTACTCAATTAGATTGGAAAATTTCCGGTTTAAATTAATATTTCTATTGAAATCAGATAAGAAGCATGGCTAAAATCTGTACTGATAAGTATAAAGGATTTAAGTCCAAAAATGTCGATTTTGAGTTAAGTACATAGTCAGACTCAGAAAAGAATTCTCTATCGATTGGTATAAAGGATTTAATTCTATGTCATTTAGTCTTTGAGAAAATTCATTGGTAAAAAAAGGACCAATTTAGAAATTTACCATTCATGTATGGTATAAAATATTTAATTCAATTTTTCCCGTTATTAAATGAAGGTTGACAACCACTGAATGGTATAAAGGGTAAAAATCAACGAAATACCTTTTCCCTAATCCATTCTTCTGATTTGTTTTTAGCTAGTTAAACTTTATTTTTCGTCTCCTGAAAAATCAAGAATATGGACTTAAATCCTTTATACTTATCACTACAGAAATAATCGCAATATTAAGTTACAAAAACACTGCACTGGAAAATCAGTAATGTATTTAAGAGCACATGTTTTCGTAAGTGATTGATATACATATAAAATTGCTGTTTTCCCACTCCTAATTTATAGTCTACTAATTCTGTAACCTTCAGTTTTAGTTCCGAATTCATTTCATTCGAAAAATCATTACACTTGAATCATCTAAAAAGAAACAAAATTAGCACTTCAACTATGATTTTTTTTTTTTTTTTTTTTTTTTTAACTCTTTGATGCAGATGGGACACCGGTGTCCCTTTTACTTATTTATTTTTTGACGCTCTTATTACAAATATTATTAATATATGATAGTTTTTTTATTATAAAAGAGAGTCTAATAGTTGCTATAAAAAATCTATTAGATTATCAGAGTAAATTTTTTACTAAAATAAAAATGTTAAATAAAAGTTTGAAAATTTTTTATCAACCAATTTCAAAAAAAAAAAAAATATTTCTAACTAAATTTGATCATTTAAAAAAGATCAGTAATGAATTATTGCTACTCCTATATCTAAGTAATTATAAATAAGTGCAATTTGTAAAAATATTTATTCATGGGACGCCCATGTCCCATGATGAATTTACCTTTAACGCAGAAAAGGACACCGGTGCCCTACTCTATATTTTAGAACCAAAATTAATTAAAATTTTAAATATAACATTTTCCACTTATTTAGATCTAAAATAACTTAAAACTATCAAAAAAGTGTAAAAATTATGTTTGATGAGAAATCTGCTTCAAAGGGTTAATGTAGTTCAAGAAACTCAAATTTTTTTTTATTCAAAAATTCTACGATGCAGTGTCAAAAATAACTTACTTCCAAGGAGGAAATATCATTTATTGCTCTTTTAGAAATTTACATTTCTAGTATTTTTACAAATTTCAACAGCTTTTGCAAGATAAATTAAAAAGTAAATTTAAAAACATTTTTTTTCTTTTGAATTGCGTCCTATTTGACAGTTTGAGAATGAAAGGTGGCACTAGTTTATTAGAATCTGATCGTTTAAAACAAGTTTTTATGATTATTTATACAAATTCCTCTAATTTACATTATGTTCAAAGTTTCTTTAAGGGGACAAGGGATGATAAAAACTATCATAATCTATACAATTAAAAATATCTAGAGACGGTCATTCTAGAATCATAGGTACCAATTGTACGGTATTTTCAACACTAGAATTTCTTTATTAAAAAAAAAATGCCCAAGTTTAATATCAAAAACCTGCTAAAAAATAACATTAAAAATTTTCAGTTGTTAAAAAAAGAAGAGAAAAAACGCACAAGTTTGTACCTATGTAGATAGCACTACTATGTAACACTTAAAAATAATATTCTACAGCTACTTTAAAAAAAAAAAAAAAAAAAAACTATTTTTCCTAGGTTCCAATTTTCTGGAATAATTAGTTCCTTATAACAGTATTGTCAGAATGGGGACTTTTTTTTTTTTTTTTTTTTTTTTTTTTTTTAATTCAACTCTCACTAATAATTTTGAGAAGCGATATTTGATATAATAGACGATTCATCTCCGAAGTAATTAGGTAACTCTTATAATTACAATTTATTGGTGAAAAAAAAAAAAAGTCCCCAATCTGGTAACACTGTTTTTTAATGCTCCGTGCTAATTTGTTTTCATCCAACTCTCTTAACTATTTTGTGTTGATATTAATCAGTGCATTTCTCGCAAAATTTGGCATTTATTTTGATATCAAGAAGTTATTACATTTACTGCGAGTAGTTCTTAATTCAGTTGCATAACAAAAATGCATGATGTTTTCACATTTTATTTCTTTTTTTTCTTTGTAACTGATGCTGTAATTGAGATATACAAAATTCAATGCACATTCTATACAAAAAGGCACATAATGAAAAAGAAATTGCAGCTTGAAAATAACTTAAAATTAGCAAGGAGCATTTTTATTATTTCCATGAAAGAGGCATTTTCTTCTACTTTTTATCACTTAAAAACATGCTCTATGCATGCTATTAAGATTGTGCATGCTATTAAGATTCCATCGCAGTCCTTGATCCGAGAGGCAACAGAATATAAAGTAACTTTAAATATTCCTTGTCCTCTTAACAACAATCACTACGCGTACTAGTCATGCCTTAACATTTACTTAAAATGTGAAAGAAAGTATTGAATTCCAGAGTCGATAAATTGATTGTATTGTAAATCTTTAAAGTTATACTCATTAATTTGATCTTGATCGACAGCGGAGGCATAATTTGAAAGTTATGAAGGTTGACAGGAAAGAAAAACTAAAAATTAAAAATGTTAAAAAAAAAAAAAAAAAAAAAAAAAAAATGAATTACCATATACTTCTCTCCTGCCGATAAAGACCAAGATGAGTAATGAATACAATACATTCGAAAATAAATTTATATTGTTTTATTAATCAATTACTGCAAATTATGCGTCGTTAGAGAAGTTTAAGAATTTTGTGAACATATTATTCCAGATTCTAACCTAAACATTTGTATAAAGCAACAAGCAATTATTGGAAATTTACAACTGAAAACTTCAGTCAAATTAACATAAATTTGTAATTTCATTTCAATTTTCAATTTTTTTTTGTTCCTTCTATTCTGTAGTAAATTAGAGGAAGTAATGCAAGGATTTTGCTTTTACGTTAGAACTATTCTAGCTGATTGAACTGTTCCAGACCAGAAAAAAAAATGTCTAGGGCCACCTTTACATCGATAAAATTTTAAATAAATACAAAATCTTAGTACGATCGTCAGAAAAATTATTGAAGCACACATACACATTTTTCTTTAATTTTGATTGCTATTTTTTTTTTTTTTTTTTTAATCATCAACTTACTTTTTTATAAATAGTTTAAGATTAAAGATCACGACTCGACAAACATTTACTTAATGAAACAGTATTAGGTGTCAATGTTTTAAATAGGAATTATTGCTAATGCTTCAATAATTTTGCTGCCGACTGTAGCTTTATTCAGGTTCTAAATTCTTCTTGATAACTTTGAAACCTGTAAAAAGAAAAAGAAAATGCTTTTAAGTATCGCATTAAAAAATAAATAAAAAATGAATAAATTCAAACTAAAATATTTATATTTAATGAAAAATACATTTCATAAAAATTAATGAAAAAAAGTCATTTCTCTAAAATGAAATTGTGTTGATGGATCAGTATTTTTACAGTTAGTAGTATTCGTAAGCATCATCAGCGCTTTAACCTGTAGTTTTTAAATACAGTTTGTAAAAATATTTGTACATTCCAATAACACCAAAATTTTAATATATATATATTTAAAAATGTGTCTCAGTGACATTTCCTCCCCCCCCCCCCAATAAATTAGAGAAATGTTTTGAAACTATGTTTAAATGGGTTAAATTCAACTGCATAATGGATATTGGTACACTTTTTATGTAATAATTGAAATTACGTTTTTAGCACATTATATATATGCCACTTCATTTGCTTGCTCTCATATTTATTGAATAATTATATCTGAAACATATTTAGAACCAAGTTCAAATAGAAAGCAACCAAATTCAAATGGAAAGAAAGGAAAATGAAAGAAATTCAAATGCAGAACGATCAAACGGAAAGCAACCAATTTGAAATGAAAACAATGAAATGGAAATCAACCAAGTTCAAATGGAAAACAACCAAGTTGAAATGAATGCAATGGAATGGAAATCGGCCATGTAAATGGAAATCAAATGGAAAGTAATCAAACATAAATCGACTAAGTTTGAAGGGTGAGCAACTAAGTACAAATGTAAATCAACTAGGTTTAAATGAAAAGCAATCAAATCGAAATCAACCAAATTCAAATAGAAAGCAATCAAATTGAAAGCAACCAAATTCAAATGAAAAGCAATCAAATATAAATCAATCAAGTTCAAATGGAAAATAACCAAGTTGAAATGAATGCAATCAAATGGAAATCAACCAAGTTCAAATGGAAAATAACCAAGTTAAAATGAATGCAATGAAATGGAAATCAAATGGAAAGTAATCAAACATAAATCGACTAAGTTTGAAGGTTGAGCAACTAAGTACAAATGGAAATCAACCAGGTTTAAATGAAAAGCAATCAAATGGAAATCAACCAAATTCAAATAGAAAGCAATCAAATGGAAAGCAACCAAATTCAAATAGAAAGCAATCAAATGGAAATCAACCAAATTCAAATGAAAATGAATCAAATGGAAATCAACCAAATTCAAATGAAAAGCAATCAAATGGAAATCAACCAAATTCAAATGAAAAGCAATCAAATGGAAATCAACCAAATTCAAATGAAAAGCAATCAAATGGAAATCAACCAAATTCAAATGAAAAGCAATCAAATGGAAATAAAATTCAAATGGAAAGCAATTAAATGGAAATCATAAGGAAACCCTCATTTTGCCATACGAAACGTTGACGGAGTGCACTACAGGGAATGAAATGGAAAGTAACCAAGTTCAAATGAAAAGCAATCAAGCTTGATTCAAATGGAAAGCAATCAAGTGGAAAACAACCAAGTTCAAACAGCTTGTCAGAAGCTTATGGAAGCTCGTATGATATATAAACCTATAAAAATTTTATTCCATGCGACAACGTCATTAATTGGTTTAAGCAAAAAGAATTTCCACATAACATTCACTATATTTTAATTTATGTTTTAACATTAATAAAGTTTTAAAATATGCACTATGTATCTTAACATTTATAAATTTTGGGTTTTGAGATATAACTTAAAATACTTCTTTCATATTATTTAATTTAAAATGCTATTAAAATATATCTTTAGTTAAAATTCTAGGATTTGAAAATAATTTTACCTGTTGTATTTGACAAGTAGAAAAAAAAAATTAGCACACATTTTAAAGAAAACAATGACAACGCTAATGTAATTATAAAAATACAATCATATAAAACCAAAATAAAAATTTCATAAGAAAAAAAAAAAAAAGTATTTAAAGTAGACAGTTCCATACACTATATTCTTCAGAGTTTTTGTAGGATAAACGTGATAGTGTAAAAAAAAAAAAAAAAAAAAAGGGGGGGGGTTCTAAAATAAGGGATTCTTTTACATTTTTAAAGTTTTATATAAAACATATAAAAATGAACACCACCTGATTGGAAGAAATGGCCTTAGGGGAGCTTTCCAGGTTTCAGTGTAGTACTTCTTTGTTTTCTTAAGCTCAGGATAAAATAGTCAGTCTCCTAGAAGTAAAATATCTTATATATTCAATCATTTGAGTGGAAGATGAATCAAGAGAAAATATTATCATACCTTTGCAGATTCTGGAGTAACCAACTGGTGAGAGTAGAGACGGGGATAAATATTTTTACTCGTATATTTTGTTGAAGGCCCCGGGAAAGCTAAAGCGACTGTCACTGAAACTGGCATGAGAGAAGTCTTCAATCAAAGAATAATAAGAATCAAATCCACAAAGGGCAGAATGTTTTTCAGTTAAGATAGTAAAATTTGAAATATTTTCGCAACCTAACACATTTTAGAATGCTCTCCGATATCTTTCTGAAACTTACACCTGTTTCAATGTACCATCAGTTAAGCGATTGGAGCTTTTCTGTTACGACCGAAGACATTGCTACATTTTTTAAAAACTAATCTGAAAACAAACTGAACGTTTAGAAATGTTTTTTGCAATATTTACATTGTTTCAATTTTGTGCGATGATTACGTTTCTGGAACATTTTGTGTTGTTAGGGAAATGTTTTCAATAATGTAGTCCAAATAATATCCAGCCGATACGCTGTGAAAAGTAACGTAGACTACTGTTCAAAAGTTTAAGTTAAGATGCAATTATCATAAGCAAAATTATCATGTGGTTTTTGAAAACCATGCAACCATCATTCCTTTGTACATTTACGCCTTTGAACTTAATGCATGTTATTACAGAAAAAATTATGAATAGCCACGCATGTTTGGCGTAGAAGGACTATATTAATAACGCTGCTTTTAATCCTCATTTTATTTTATAACTGCTTTTTAAAGTTTGTAAAATCTATGTATTATACCATTGATGACTGTAGCGTAAGGCCATAGGATAAATGAGAAATAATGTTAGTTTATCCACAGTTTACTTCTGTTTTAGATTCTTTTATTTTAGAAAAAAAAAAAAAAAATAAAGAGAATATTCTACAGATAATTTAAATCGTAACTTTGAACGTTGAAATCAAGTAATTTATATACAGCTATCTTTAAGCATTTAGTTTATTTTATTTAAGGATTGTGGAATTAAATCCAACAATATCGAAAAAACGTGTATTTGATATTTTTAAAATATAAATTTAGTCCACACTTATGACTTAAAATCCTACGAAATTAAAGATAATGATCAGTTCAATTATCGAAGTTTTGTGATCATTCAACGAATTAATTTAGAGCTCTATATTTCTATAAATGTCAAATATCCCACATTAATATACATACATAGCCCTATTTTTAATCAAATATTTAACTATCCTCAAACTGTTTTAAATACAAATTTTTTTTCTTCCCTTACCTTTGTTTAAACACAAAACTAAATTTCTGAAATTAATCATATTCAGGTTTAAAAATGTCCAATCCTTACTAAATTGACTTAATAGTTTACGAATAATTCAAAGCAAGAATTAAGTTTTGATCAGCGTAGTTCCAATGTTAACAGCACTAGCCTAACAAAATGTAATTATCTTGACTAACATCCGCTTAGCGCGTTCAGATTTAAGTTTAAAGAATACAAGTCTCCAATTTGTAACTCGATGCCAATGTTAATTATTTTATTGGGAAAAAAAGATGGGAAGGAATATTTAAGACAAAATTATCAAAGGCGTTTGTTACGGTTTAAGCTGTAAATTGGAGCACAGAACAGAGTTAGTATTCATTAAATAGTAAAAATTATCTGGAAAAAAAAAAAAAAAAAAAAAAAACTTTGCCGGCCGGACTTGAGTTAAAAAAAAGCATGAATTACAAATGGGAGGCTTAATTTTTGAACGAAATTCGTATGTGAAAAAATAAGAACAAAATTTTTCTAATGTCAGGTGTCAGATCATAAGCTTCCACGAGACATACGATGTCTTATAACTGTAAATTGATAAGAATTAAAACCTTCTTTTAATATGTTTTGGATAGTAAACTAATGGTGTTAAACAATGGAACCTCTCTCTCACACACATAAACATATATGAATTCACCCCCCCCCCTCCCACCTCCACCAAACACTATGAAAAGGTTTAAGTTTTATGCTTAACTCAGTAACTTATTAAGACCCCCCCCTTCCCAAAAAAAAAAAAAAAAAAAAAAAAAAAAAAAAAAAAATGAAATGTCTACAATGTAATCTATCTCAGGCATGGGATACAGGCTCAGAACTCACGTCACTAACAACATAACAAAATTTTCTATTTAAATCAAGGATATTATAGTTGGAGAAATTTCTTAAACAAATAGAGTTCTGTGCCCGTGTTCCATCCCTGCTATCTAGAACTGAAATATGAATCATTTAACAAGTTATAATATCCAGGGCTTTTATTTGGCGAAGGAAACCTCACCACATAATTTATTGAAAGGTGCCTGAATGAATAAAATCTTTCTTCAATACGCATACAAATAAAACAAAAATTAAGAATTCTAGCTGGAATTTTTAAATTTATATAAAAGCAAGAGAAACAAATTAAACACTACTTTTTTCAGTAGTTAATGAAATAGTAAGTCTTAAAAATAATCTTAAGAGTTTTAAATATTCGATTTCACAGACAGATTTACGAAAAATAAAATACTCCCCAGTTTCTTAAAAACATATATTGTATTGATAGCTGTATGCGCATTGAATTTACCTCATTTTAATATGCAAAATAACAGAGTTGCATTTGAACTGTAAAATATTCTCTCTTAAAAAGAAAAAAAAAAAAAAATAAGATTTGAAAACATAAGTAGATTTTACACAAATCGTTTACGTGAAATATTCGTATACCTGCAAATGATTGCAACTAAAGATGGTGAATAAATAAAAATAAAATCTGAAATTTTGAAACGGGGTAATAAACACGAGAATTTCCATTTAATTTCAATTCTAACTGTACACAACATATTTCTGCTTTTTATGAGTATTATTAAAATTCAAACAAAATTGAAGATATACATATAAAATGCATCAAATAAATTATTAAATCTATTAAGATATAAATTATCTTAAAATATCATTAAAATAGACTATAAAAATAACATACAAGAAAAAAAAAAAAAAAGGTTATGAGAAATTTATTATAATAATTGGTAGAAATAATCACTTAAAAGTATGAGCAACAAAATCATTTATGCCATTTTGTCATTAACCATTTCAGGCAATAATTTATAAGTTAAATTATTGAATGTAAATTAAATTATATACATCTATTACATAATAGTTTAATAGATGTACTGAATTAATAGTTATATATTTAGGCATTGACAATTCATTAGCAATTTATATCTTGTTATTATATTCATATTTGTGCTTGAAGCAATAGGCACGTTAATGACATTAGGCTTTAGAAAAAATAAAAATTCCATGTTTAATATTCCCATGTTTTGGAAACTCAAGATTCTCTTCCCAAAACGCCAGGTTTATTTCCGGGTTAAAATCCTTTTTTTTTCTCTCTTTCCTTCAGCGCTCCCATCTCTAGTTGCAAGCATTAATTCTTAAAAAAAAAATCTTAAGTACAGCAGAATTCAAAAAGACGAGACTAGTCTGGATCTCGCAAAAAAATTAGAGTCTGAAGCCTAAAATGCAAATAAAAAAAAGAAAATGTGATTTCTGAGTCATAATCGAAAAGTCTGCCGCCATTATGATGATACCCTACATTCATCCTCAATAAAGTACTGCATGAAGTGTATAAATTGCCTTAAAATCTAGTTAGACGAAAGTAGGGCTATTCACCTATTATTTCTGAAGACCCCTGATAATTCATAGAGGTTTCGACTATGCTATGTCTTCATATGCATTAAGTTCAAAAGCGTATAACCGCAAAAAAGAAGAGTGGTGGTGGGGGGGGGGGGCTACATGTGATATATAAGCTATATGAGCATTTTATATTTAGTTAAACAAAAAAGTCTTTAAAAAATTACTATATAATTAAACTTTTGCAAGATGACAATCAATATCACTATTTTCAGTTTAGTGCCGATTTTAATATTATACTATGGCAATATATTGTTCAAACCCAGAGAGCACAAAATGTCTGCTTCGAACTTCATATTGTAAGCCTGCAAAGTACAATTCAAACCACGTTCAAGCATTAGAGTTTGCATTTTTTCAGTTTGCTTAAAGCTTGATCATCCAAATCAATACATTTCAACCATGGCGCTATACATGCTAAAACATATGTGAATCAAATGTCCGTAAAACTGGTCTATTAATAAAAATCTATGTTTTAACGCGTTCATAAAAAAGAATTATTTATTCTTCGTTTATAAAACTGATTGTACCACTCTTTGAGCGAGGGTAAACTACTAATGCATCTACAAGCTTTTGACGTCAAGGAATTTTCAAGCTTGTCAAATGTTTCACTTTTTAAACGTGACTTCTCAAGCTTGAATCTGGTTGGAAATATCTCTGTACTAGAAAGTACTATTAGGGAAATACCATAGGTATTTATTAATTTGAAATCATGAACTTGCAAAATTAAAAATTCTTTCTTCACTAAAATATTTTTTAGCTAAACATAATATTTATAAAACGTTCTTACTTTATAACAGAATCGAAAATACGATACTTCTTTCAAACAAATGGTTATAAAAGAATGATCACAGCGATTAAAAAGATCTTTTTCTAGTGGTATCGCACGATAACTGACATTCAAAAATAGTCATTTGTTCTTTTTCAGAACAAATAATATATCAAATGATGTTTGAATAAAAAACACTTAAATCACTAGTTTCTATACGAAACAAAACAAAGGAGGGAGGTGTCATTAATAGGCGTACATAATATTAAAAATGAAGACTCCTATTACCACCAACTTCAGTCAGTGTAGTCAACTCTTATCCCTTCATTATATTCGTTAAATCATTTGAAGGGTTTTTGCCACGTTTTATCACCAACATATTATACAGCCCAAGTAGTATCTTCTTGTAAAGTGCATCAAGTTTATCTGGATACATAATTTTACGTACGCTAAAGCACAAAATTCTATTACTTTATGACATTTAACAAAATGCTTTAACACATAGTTATTCTTTAACCACGTTTGTTCTGACCACGGAAGCTTCTACGCAAGTGCTGACTGAACGAGTCCTGAGTTAAAGTAAAGGTAACAACATTTGTGGTTGAGAAAACATGGGACCTAGAATATTCCAATCGACAAGTGTCGACTGTAGGCAAGAACGTCACTGTGACGTCACTTTCGATAGTAAGGCTCCTATAATAAGGCTCCTATTGGAGGAGTTCTAGACAAGCGAGTTGCGTGACGTCACGGATTTAAAGTGACAACTGTCGACGGGAATATGCTAGGGTCCCATAATCGATAGTGGAACGCCCGAACGACTGGGCCTCCATGGAGGATTAAAATTGTGATGATACAGTCGGAAACAAAAGTGTCCCAACACTAGCAAAAATTTCTATGTAAAAAAAAGTATCCTTCATACGGTTTTGATAAATAAATCCTTATCGGATCCTCTTCTTAGCCAGTCTAAGAGCATGATTCGATAAGGATTTATTTAACAGAAACGTATGAAATATACTTTTTTACATCGGACACTTTTGTTACCGACTGTATGTTTCCTGATCATCCTTGGCAGCGGTAGCCCAGTCGGTAGAGCGCCGGTCTCGTAATTGGAACATTGCGGGTTCGGTACTCGAGCCGGCCAAAGACCGTCGTGTACATTAATGGTGGCTGGTGCACGTAAAATCTGTCGTAGCCACAATGTCCTCCATGTTCCCAGCAAAATTTATACCTCTGGGGGTCACCAAACCGGCAGAGCGATCCCTTCCGTGAAGGATCAAAATTGTGATGGCATGTCTCAGGTCCATATCTAGGGGTGTGTCCCAGACCATCGCTAATTGCCTATCTGCGCTGCACTAGTGTGACGTAAAACCCAACCAACCAACTAATCCGATCATCCTTAGGGGTGTGTGCCAGACCGTCGCCCAATTACCTATAACGCAGTACTAGCGAGACGTTAAATTCAACCAACCAACTGAATGACTACATATTTATCAAATCCAAACCTGTGTATAAATTTGATACTCCTCCAAGACTTTAAAACTGGAACGTAAAATCCGCCGTGAGTATAACGTCCTCCCTGTTCTCATTCAAATTATACTTCTGGGTCAAGGAGTCACCAAAGCGAAGGAGCCATCCACTCCGTGGAAGATCAAAATTGTGATAGCATGTCTCCAGACCACCCTTAGGGTCCCTTTCGTGGAGAATCAGAATTGTGATGGCATGTCTCCGGGTCCGGACCACCTCTAGGGGTGTGTCCCAGACTGTCGCCAATTGCCCATCTGCGCAGCACTAGTGCGACGTAAAACCCAACCATCCATCCACCCTTAGGGTTACATGCAAACGGAACGCTTGCAATTTCGATGGCGTAAATTTTGCAAATTTTTTGCAAATACAGTCGGCAGCAGAAGTATCCGAGCACTAGCAAAAATTCCTATGTAAAAAAAGTACACTTAATGCAGTTTTGTTAAATAAATCTTTGTCGAATCCTGTTCTTAGTCAGTCTAATAACAAGATTCGACAAGGATTTATTTAACAAAACAGTGCTAAATGTGCTTTTTTAGGAATATCTGCTAGTGTTCGGATATTTTTGCTGCCGAATGTAGTCATACATTTGGAACGCTTGCAAACGGCTTTGCAACCTGAAGTGCTTCATTTGTATGTACCCCCTTAGGGGTGAGTCCCAGACTGTCATCTATTGCCAATAGTGTAGCACTAGTGTAACATAAAACAATTCAACCTCAAGTTGTAGAATCGTCTCCAATATTAAGCACGAGAAACGCGGAGGTACAGTCGGCTGCAAAATTATTCGAGCACTAGCAATAATCCTTGCCAAAAAAAAGTACACTTAATACAGCTTTGTTAAATAAATCCTTGTCGAGTCATGTTCTTAATCAGTCTAAGAACATGATTCGACAAGGATTTACTTAGCAAAACAGTCTTAAGTGTACTTTTTAAATATAGGAATTATTGGCTAGTGCTCGAATAATTTTGCAGCCGACTGTATTATACTACAGCTTATAGAATATACAATGTGGCAAGCGCTTATAACAGAATGCTTAAAATACTGCTAAAACAAGTAAACCTTCCAAACAGCACTGCGATCAAATCGTAATTTTTTGCTCACATCGTAAACATTACAGTCGGTAACAAAAGTGTCCGAACACTAGCAAAAATTCCTGTGTGAAAAAAGTACACTTCATACGGGTCTGGTAAACAAATCCTTATCGAATCGTGTTCTTAGACTGACTAAGAAGAGGATTCGACAAGGATTTATTTAACAAAACCGTATGAAGTGTATTTTTTTACATAGGAATTTTTGCTAGTGTTCGGACACTTTTGTTACCGACTGTACGTAAGTCGATTGGCTATTCTCAGTTTCGCCTGCTCAGTCATGTGATCTATTCACATAAATAACCAATAAATACATTAGTTTCGATTTTTCAAGCAAAAAACTCGACCTATGGTTCACGTAACACTTGTGTTACAGTTAATACTCCCTTAACCCTGGGTTAGAAAGTTTTCGTATTCACGAACCGTGGATTAGTTGACCCCAGAATTATCTGTAAAAGTCTCGCTGATTGGCGAATGAAATAGGACTGTGTTAAAAAAGTAAACAAGTGTGTTTTCGGTGTAACTGTAACATGCTCATTTAGCACCACAGTTACATTCGGCAGCAAAATTATTCGAGCGCTAGCAATAATGTCTATGTTAAGAAAAAAAGTAAGTACAGTAAATACTGTTTTGTTAAATAAATCCTTGTCGAATCATGGTCTTAGTCAGTCTAAGAGCATGATTCGACAAGGATTTATTTAACAAAACAACACTAAATGCAATTTTTTTACATAGGGAATTTTGCTATCGCTCGATGAAATTTGCTGCCTACTGTATCCCATTGATTTCGGAGGATTAATTTTTACTCAAATTCAAATCCACTTTTGATAAAAGTTGTCCAATATATCTAGCTTTCAACCTACGCATTGAAAAAAAAAACTTTTGACATGAGCCGTGAATTTTTTTTTTTTTTTATAAAGAAATGTTCATATTTTATGAGATATTTGACATGTTTGTATTCCGATTGCAGTATATTGTGTTAAAAGTGTCTTTTCAACTTGTCTTAAAGTGCGAATAATTTTTGTTAAAAAACTCTGTACATTATAAATAAAAAACATGCTTTTTTTTTTTTTTTTTTTTTTTGAGTTTTAAAATAATTGCTTATACCTCCGTTATTTAATATGCTATCGTCACACAAATTCATCCACAAATTACACTGGGTCTGTGTTAACATATTCTAAAGTTACAGATCATTTCGTTCGCTTAACGATACAGGGTGATCACAAACATAATTCATTTTGCTCGATTTATTTCCGACTTTCTAAATGTTGTCTTAAACCAAGTTTCCCTGAAAAACACGAGAAAGACCTATTTCTTTAAATACCCAATTTTTGAAAACATTTCACCGAGAGATAATTTTTTAAATTGAAAAAAAAAAAAAAAAAAAAAAAAAAAAAAAACTGATCGTTTGCAAATCTTGATAAACTTTTGAGCTGGAGTGTAGAATATTAAATAAATATTGTTAGTAAATTATATTAAAAAGGTTTTTAAAGAATAGTATATGAAATACGTTTATATTTCATTGTTTTAAAATAAAGAAAATGAAAAGAAATATACAACACAACAAAAACAAAACTAATACCGGGTATCCGCCAGGTATTCATCCCGGATATCCGTATCCGGCATGCAAAAGAGCTCCGTATATCCGTATATCCGGTATCCAGTTATATATGTATTAGCAAAGTGAGTTAAAAAAAAAGAAATGAAATGAAAAGAAAATGATGAAATTATATTTTTAAATACCAATTTCTGAGATCTAAAACTGAACTATCTAATCAGGATGACAGTTAATTTTCCTATTATAACTGCGTAATACATGAGAAAGGTTATCTAAAATGAATTTATGTAACAATTTTCAAGAAGTTTTTTTTTTTTCTGAAATACAATAGAACCTCGATTCATCGTTTTTCCTGGGGTGCGTGAAAAAAAAAAAAAAAAAAAAAAAAAGATGAAAGCGGGAAAACGATGAATGCGGGTTAAAGTCAAAACATGAATAAAACAATGTTTATGAAATAATACATGCAATATATATATATATATATATATATATATATATATATATATATGTGTGTAGTATACTACTAATAAAAACTAATTTGTTACTCTCTAAACTGTCAAAGAAATAAATCCAAGTTGTAGTTCATAAGTGCTATTTATTTTTAAAATTCAGTATTTTTATGTTAAATTTTTTTGTTCATTTTATAAATAAAACGAGGATTTTCCAGATAACAAAAATTTTTCTAGTCCTTTTTCTGTTATTTCATGTGCATATAAAAGAACTCGTGCATTTTCAAATGCCGTAATTATGTCAGACACACTTAGCACTGGCGTAGCCTCAGCCTCAGGAACGTGAAAAAATGTAGTAGCTGGCCATACTGGATGCATCCATTCTCCTCTTTATACAAAGTAAAATAACTTATTCTCCAAACAACAACACACGATCCGCATTCAGTAATTCATAGACACATATTACAATATCTGCACTATCCCTGTTCTTCACCTAAAGCAGCATAAGTTTGAGTAGTTCAGGTTGGTTGGGTTTTACATCGCCCTAGTGCTAGAATATGGGCAAATGGAATTCACCTTTGAGGATAATCCGGAGACATGCCATCACAATTTTGACCCTCCGTGGAGGAGGAAAAGAGTTATTTTAGGATAAATCAAGTAATCCTAATTTGAATGCCATACGGAATCGTTTCAGTTTCAATTTCATTTCGGTCAGAAGAAAAAAAATTACAACGGTGAATGCGGGAAAATGACTTTTTGAAGAGCGATACAGGCGGGTTTCGTTAACTTTATTTTAATACAGTTTGTGCAGGGACCATAGAAATAAAACGATCAATGCGGGAAAACAATGGATGCGGGAACGATAGATCGGGGTTTCACTGTACTAACTTTTACCAAAACTTACCATACTCAATTATTGACCGGAAAACAATAATTACATACAAAAGGATATTTAAAAAGGAGTTAACATGGCAAGTTTGAAAAAATCCATACAATCACGTGTAAGCGAACGTACTTGCGAGACCTGAAATTGAGCTATTTATACAGAAAGCCTCTCTATTTTCCTTAACTAGCCAACTATATCAATAAAAAAAAAACATCTAATAGAGAGTTTATACAGCAACTTTGAAAAAAATCATTAGATGCTTTTTGAGATACGGACTTACGGCCCGGTACCCACTTCCGGTTTTGCGATTTCCCCCAAAATTTGGAAAGTTCATCTGTACGCCAGTCCTGTATCAACTGTGAAGTTTCGTAGTTCTATCTTTATTAGTTTCGAAGACACGATAGCCAGAAGATTCTGCTCATACACACACATACATAGGCACTGAACAATTGCAAAAAACTACTTTTTTGGACTCAAGAGGCCATAAAACGTGTAAATCAGGTGGAAACTCGATATCGAATTTTTGGACGGAATACAGTACTTCCATTACCTATT
This sequence comes from Salticus scenicus, assembly GCA_963930645.1. Taxonomy (NCBI): domain Eukaryota; kingdom Metazoa; phylum Arthropoda; class Arachnida; order Araneae; family Salticidae; genus Salticus; species Salticus scenicus. The sequence continues at coordinate 11,872,624 of OZ005654.1, read as the reverse complement.
TGCGAAATAATATATATATGATAAACAAAGTTCAGAATATAAATCGATTTCTACTTTAAGTAAGTTAAATTAACGAAATAGTAATTTTCAAAGGTTGTTCGAAACATTAATTTGAATATTTTTGTAAATATTTTAAGAAGATTACTTTTAGAAGTACAAATGGTACCATCCTTCTATTTCTAGTAAAGAAACATTAACAGATAAAATACAACCCCAAAGTATTGGTAAATCAGATTAGAATATAATTAATGTTTTAATGCTTTCAGTGTTAGGATTATGAATTTATTTTTCATTCTATTAATATACAGTTCACGGTACAAAATGTAACCAAATACGGCACATATAGAAGTTATATTTTTAATTATTAAATAAAAATATAACTTCTATATGTATATATCTGTGAATGTATCTTGAATAATTCAAAAAAGGTTGGACGTAGAACAAATCCGCATACAGGCTTGTTATAATATCAAGTCGTGTACTTTCCTTTTTGATCTTTGCGAAAATTATTTTCATAATGACCAAAGACACAAAATATTTGCTATTATATATATGACCTACTGTCATAGAGATTGCAATAAAAGCTAATGATACAGCTCGTCATGATATTTTTAAGAAAGTTGTTGACATTTTTACGGGTAGCCTCAAATCTATGCATGCATTTTTTTTTTTTTTAATGAATACTCCGGAAACAGTCGAATAAAACTGTTCTTTGCGCAAAAAATATCAATAATTATCGAGTATTCTGGAAATAATCCAATAAAATAGTCATTTGTATAACACAAAATATGTAAACAGCGATAAGCACAGCATAGAGCAAGGATTTTGATAACTCACGAGAAATGATAAACGATGCAGTACTATGTCTGAATAAAATTGGAATTCTTCGAGAATCTTGTCAGTGATTTGTAGAATGGACAATATTCCTGTGACGTCACAGTAGGTAAAATCGCCGAACACGTGGCCGATGTTTTGTAAACAAATTAGATTCAAGATGCCATTTTATTGTTACGCATAACACTTTCCTAAATATTTATCCAGTGAAACTTAATAATCAGATATCTGTTCAAACAAGAACAAAAGAGAAATGTAAACAACTGAATCGAATGATAAAGTTAAGACTATTCCATATCGTAAAATTGCAGAACATTATATGTATACACACACACACACATATATATATAATGAATAAAAGATTTATAAGAACATTTTATACACACACACATATATATATATATATATATAGACATCAAAGCTTAAATAATTAGAATTTCAATCACTTTAATAAAGGTATTTATTAAATGGAACATCCATTTAAATTTGTTAACATCGCCACAGTTCACATGGCAACATTTAATATTACATATGTTGACTAATATTAAAGTATATTACTAAAACTGGATAAAAAACAAAACAAAGGTATCACTATATCACTCTTACTTTAATTTCATATTATCTGTAACTCTTATAAATAATATTGCAAGATAATAATTTGCAAGCCACAATGCTTTGCTACGGTAGAGTTGAGGATTGTTTGCCTAACCAGCTGATATTTTTGTAGCCTTGAACCCAAAGTGGGAATATGGTCCATTTTCAAGGTAGTTCTGCGCTAGAAATCAATGAATCATTCCGGAAAATCTCAGTAGTGTCGGCTCACACTGAAGTCAGAAATTCTAAACTTTGAAACTCCTTAAATTTCCATTTTTGCCAAATTTGGTAGTCAAGTTGCCTTTTTTTTTCGCACCGAGTTGTAAAGCCACCACCAATGCCCACCTCTTTCCAATTTTATCGTAATACCATTTAGAAATTAACCATAAAGAAATAGACAATCTACAATCACGAATTTCACCATATTTCTCTCTTTTACAGAAATTTATAGAACTTTCAAGGAAATTAGTTTTGCGCCAGAAACCAATGAATCAAACCAAAAAAATTTCTGTTCTTACTGAAGTTAGATATTTTTAATTTTGGCAAACCTAAATTATAATTATAAAATGCCGGCCAAAATCTGCATTGCCGAAATTAATAACTAAATTTGCGAAAAATAGTGCTTTAGGATAGCAATAATAAATAAGTTCTATTTAAATTTCAATGAAATTAATTTTTTGGCATAATGTTTCGTTTTTGGCCTCAATTTTTGCGACAATGTGTACAAAAGTCAGCCATCTGCATTGGAGTGAAATTAATTGAAATCTAATTTGTGCATTTGCCAATGAGAGATTTTGTAATAAAATGGGGAATACTATTGCTGAACAAGCGAAATAATTCGATGCAGTGTATATAAATCTGTTTTTGTGTGTTATGTAAGTGGAATAATAGTTTTCTCGACTTGTTTTCGGAAAGGCTAATTGACTGGAATCTGTTTATTTAGTCTGTTTACTTACCACCCGTTTTTCAGTCTGAAGTCAGTTTATTCATCACCCACTTACCATACACAAAAATGTCAATGTTTTTTAATAATATTAGTTCCCCATCATACTATAGGTATGGGGAACTTAGGTAATCGTGAAAATTTTCGACCTCGGTTTTTTGACATTTTTACACGTTTTCAGGTGTGAGGAATCCGAAAATGAAAAAATTTGTATGGTGTCTGTCTGTAGGGTGTCTGTTAGTGTGTTAGTGTGTTAGTCTGTTAGTGTGTTAGTCTGATAGTGTGTCGTGTAAACAGTGTGTTACACTGTTTACACGATATCTCACGAATAAATGATCGCAGAGAGGTCAAATCGGTTTTAAAATATTACTTTCGATACTGGCAAGAACCCTATTCATTTGCAACATTCGAATTAAAAAACTTCAGCAGTTATTCGAAATTTGCGATTTTCTTAACATGGGAGAATAGGGCAAAATTTCACTTAAATGTGCATTAAATGAAAAATGTTTGCTGTAAAAATGTCAGACCAGTTATAAAATATCAGCTTTGATGACGGATTGAACATCAGTTACTATAAACATGCTACTTTGAAAATTTCGCAAGTTATTGGATATTTACGAATTTCTTAACATGGCAGAATAGGACAAAATTTCACATAAACGTCAATTTTGAGGGATATTTTCATCGTAAGGATGTCAGACTACTTTAGAAATATTATTTAGGATACTGGCATGAATAGTATTCACTATGAATTTTCCAATATAAAAATTTCGTAAGTTATTAGAATTTTACGAATTTCTTATCATAACAGAATAGGGCAAAATTTTACACAAACGTCAATCTTGAGGGATATTTTCATCATAAAGATGGCAGACCACTTTTGAAATATTATTTAGGATACTGACATGAATACCATAGAGTATGAATTTTCCAATTTAAAAAATTCGTAAGTTATTTGGAATTTACGATTTATTTAAAATGGCAGAATAAGGCAAAATCGAGCATAAACGTCCATTTGGAGGATCATAAATATAACAGACAGTTTCAAAATAACATTTATGATACTTGTATGAACATGATTGACTACAAATATTCTAATAGGAAAATTTCGTAAGTTATTCGAAATTTAAGATTTTATCAACATAACAAAATGGGGCGATATTTCATATAAATACGCATTTTTGGGAAAGTTGCATTGGAAATAGTAGCATGAAAATAAACTACGAAATTGACCCCAATAAAATAAATTAATAGATTAGATTAAGATATTGAACTGAATGGTGGGTAGCCTATTAGGCGAGAATTTCGTTCTGTCACTGTGTCAAGCGTTTGGTCAAATTCATTTCTCCTAACATGTATATAATATGTCCTGTACAAGAAATTTATGAGAACATACATATGATGGGGAAGTGAGCAGAGTCCACCAATGAAAACTGTTTTTTATTTCCAGTGGATGTATAAGGAAATCATTTCGTTCCCACATCAGATTTTCTTTTTACATGTTCTAAAAGTGTGAAAAACGAAAGACAGATTTGAGAAGCTAAAGAATTTTTTTACCTCTTTGGTATTATTTATCAATTACAATAAGAACTGTTATTTTCAAATTAAATAATCGTTTAATTTCATGGACGTTAAATGTATATTTTTGCTAAGTATTTCAGAAATGTTTCATTCGTTATAATTACAGAATTCTTCTGAAAAAATTATTGAAAATTTCGCAAAAATGTTTTGATGATTGCTATAAAATTACTATTGGAATTTCCTTAATTTTAGGATATTCATTAACATTGATGGCAAAATAGTGAAAAACAATTATGTGTAAAGTCACTAAGCAAGTGTCTTCAGTTGACGTTAAAGAATAGTTAGTAATATATCAGGTGAAATATCGATATCAAATTTTTGGACCGTATACAATACTTCCATTAACTACGGTAGTCGCGCAATGGAATTAAAAAGTGAGTGTTTGCTACTCATGTTCATTAGATACTGACACTACGTATGGAAGAAAATGGTATTCTGATTAATTACTCGAAATTGATAATTGATCGAATAGTCAGTAAACAATTCATCTGAAGTAATATCACGCATAGACGACGAGTAAAAATATAAAATTTTAGCGTCAGATATTTCTTGCATCCAAACAATGTATGACACTGACTTGTTATATATATATATATATATTATATATTCATTATTATTATTATTATTATTATTTGTAAGTTTATGTAATCTAAAGTATTTTCCAAATTTTTGGGATTGTCTGTGTTTATATTTTGTAATTGTGTATCTCTCCAAACATTTTTAATATTTAAAAAAATAAATTGTAAACTCTTGTATAATTATATAGTTATTTAGTTATCTGTTTTTCTAATTAAAGGATTAATTTATTGTGAAATTCATCACATACCCATGCTAAAGCTTTCATTTATAAACATGAAATCATTATAGTATTACATGCATTACATTGAGAATGTCTGACTATTGGTGATTATATAAAACTTTTAGCTCTGTTATTGTTAATTAAAACTTTAAGAATCAATTATTATTTATAAACATATTTTCATAAAAATATTTAAGAGATATTGTGCATTCGAATCTAGTAATTGGCGCGGTTTTCTCATAATACTCAGTATTTTTCTTTATAGGTTAAAAATAAAGTTAATTAAAAAATATAGTTTAATTTCTATATTATTATTTTCGTTATTATTAATATAAATACAGTCGAACCACGTTAACGTGAAAACGCTTAACATGAATTACTTTTAACATGAACTGTTTCCACAATCGCAGTCAAACTAAAGATTAGTTTAGTTGTATGAAAATTAATTACTGATATCATGAACTACTGATAACATGAACACATTTTTTATGCTCCTTGAGATTCATGTTAATGAGGTTTGACTGTATATATTCCTATCCATATAAGATTCAGAATCAGGGTGTAAATTAAATTACGCATGGTTTGAAAATTCAATTATAAAATTATTTAATTAATGACTAAGTAAAATTTTAAAAACTTACAGATATTTTACGCTATTGATTTATTTTTAAACTATTCAATTAATTTTATAAAAGAGGTAATGCATAATATATGTTTGAATTATAACTGCTTATAATGTAATTTCCCAAAATATAACACATTTTACATTACAATAAAGCATGTCAAAATTAATCAGAATTTAAATATTGTTCTGAGGTTAAGTGAGTTTTTCACGCTGTTTCTGCCATCTAGCGTCGAGGATTTCATATAATTTTTGATTGGTTATTTTCACCTAAAAAAATCTGAAAATAACTATACCGCTAGATGGAAGCAACAGCACGGCAAAATTTGCTGAAAATTTGCTCCCCGCCTTTATACGCTTTTCAGATTTTCATGTTAAACCAGGAATTGAAGTTATTGGTGAATAACAGCAATATGTAAATCTGTAAATTTGCAACATTATACGATGATTCATTTTTGAGCTATGCGAAATACAAAAACCATTTCGCAGTAGGATGTAATAAAGTAAATTATTTATTAGAGAATCATAAAAAATAAATAATAAATAAAATAAAAATAATATAAAATAAAATAAAACTGTTTTTAAATGCTGGAAAATTCCCAATTAATTTTAAATTAAAACCATTTTCAAGACTAAAATAGCATTTTTTTCTTAATAAGTCTGTTTTGTTGTTTCGTAAGATGCTGTTTGAATATTTTCATTTAAAGTTACCAATTAATAAAATGAAAATGGTTTATTAAATGTTGATTAAAATGCTTCGAACATTTAATGATTTTTTTTTTATAATGCTTTAAAATTATTATTAATTATGTATATTAATGTAAAATCTTAATAACAAAATAATAATTTGACAAAGAAATATTTTAACTACTTTAAAATATTGTTCTTGTTTATTTCAAAACTATATACTTGATTAACTAATAAAAATGTTTTGTTAATGGAGGAAAAGATATCGGCCTCATTAAGACTTATTATATATATAGATATATTTAATAAATATAAACGTATTTATAAAATAAATTAAGTGCTTCTACGTAGTACTTGCTTTTATCAAAGAAACATAATAGTCTTAAAGTTTGCATTTAATGAACATTTATTACTATAAATTCTATTGAAAATCGTAAATGATTACCAATTAAATAACAACAAAAAGACAAAATTCTGCAATTCAAAGGAAAAAAAAAACTAAAGCCTAAATATTTATAAAAAAATTTAAATGGAATTTTTTCCTAATTGTTTATGAATGTCTTGCTAAAGAATCAAAAATATTTCTGCCAAACGTTTTCTAGGAAGTATATTATATAATTCTTTAATGATATGATTATGAGAACTTGTTTTTCAATTTTTTAATCAGTAACAATTAAAAATTTGCTAGCGAGTCAATTATAAGCATTACGTGAACTTGGGTTTTTTTTAATGTACGCGTTTTATGGGTGCATGATTGAATGATACTTTATCTCCTATTCTTGCTGATTTCCAGGAAAAACTATTGTGGGAAGCGAGAAATACGACGAAACACCTCTTTCTTTTTCCCCTTACGGATGACAACTGACAAGCGAGTGGGTGGATGCTTCTAAAAAAAAAAAAAAATTCCAAGGGATTTTTTACCGGCCACCCAAGGGATTTTTCGGATAATGTTTTCCCTCAGAGCAGGGCAGAAGGATGAACGACGTTCTGAAGAGAGTTTTCTCTGCAGGGAAAACCAGTAGTAAAAGACGTAACGGATTGTTTATTTAAGACATTTATGATGACTTTTTTGATTAATTCCTCAACATTTGTAAATAGTAAATTATGTATATAGCGTTATTCTTATTCAACTTAACGTTTTAATAAAAACTGATAACGTAATTAATAGTTATGTTTTCTTATAAAGAAACGGTGTCAGGGCTTTTGTTTTCTTAATGACTTCCGCACTATTAAAGGTCTTAAATCTAAAATGTTGTTTCCATTATGTGCATGATACTTTCATTTTTACTGAAAATCCTTTTGATATTTCTGCAATTTAAGTGTGAATTTTAATAATCCCCATATTCTCTGTAACTTCGATTTAGAGAATAGGAATGAACTTCCTCTCCTTGATGCTTTAGTTACTAAGTGTGATTCTTCTTATAAAACTTCTGTGTATAGAAAACCTTTCTCTGTTTCCAACCTTTCCCATGCTCTTTGAAATCACCCGGCTAAACCGAATATTGGCTCCTTTTACACGTTCGTGCCCTTAAAATTTAATCTGACCCTTCTTCTCTTAAAGGCGAACTTAAATACTTAAAGTCTGTTGCTGTCATAAGAGGTTTTAGCCCCTCTGGCTATGAAGCCAAAAGAAGAATATACGACTAATTTTCATTTATAAAAATTTCGATTGAATTTATTGTTTAAAGGTGCATCGCACCTCTTCCGAATCTCGTGAGCGACTAGTAAACCATCTGCTCACAGCCGTCCCAAAAGAATTCAGTTCCGCACATCATTACTTTCACTGCACTACTTCCCACCATCCTCCGGGGGGGGGCTGAGCATGGCAGACTAGCGATGCGATTCACCGGTCCTTTGATGACTCCAGCTGGCGTTTTCAGAGTGACGATTCTTACGATGCCATCATCACCAGGATGCATGTCCAGATATCTGGCCAAGTTCCACTGTGCTGGCTGAATCGAGGGCTCCAAGACCAGGACGAGCTGACCAGGATGCAGATGTGTGACACCCTTTTGCCACTTAGCTCTTGACTGCAGAGAAGTAAGGTATGTTCGTTGCCAAGTTCTCCAAAAATTCGTCTTAAGCTGTTGAAGGAGTGTCCATCTGGAAGAGAAACTAATACAAATTTTATTAGTATGATTATTAGATTGTTCAGGAAGCTGAAGAAGCGGAGCTCCAATTAGGAAGTGTCCTGGGGTAAGTACCAGAAAGTTATTGGGCTCGGTTGAAAGTGGGACTAAAGGGCGTGAATTTAAACAAGCTTCAATAGTTGTGAGAATAGTGTCGAGTTCTTCAAATGATAGACAACTGCCTTTACAAGTTTTAATTAAATGGCGTTTAGCCACTTTAACTGAAGATTCCCGTCGGCCGCCAAAGTTGGGTCCGTAAGGAGGCATAAAATGCCAATGAATTTCTTTATTGGTGACATAATTTTGAATAGCGTTTTCTTTTGAAAGTGTCACTAGCCTTTTTAAATGGGCATGGGCACCAACAAAGTTGCAACCGTTATCGGAGTAGATGTCAGTAGGATAGCCGCGACGCCCTATGAATCTTTGTAGGGCATATAAGAAATTTTCTGTGGATAAAACCAATGATGTGACCAACTCGAATGATGTGACCAATTCGAGATGAATTGCCTTGGTACACATGCAAATGAAAAGACAAATATAGGATTTAAATTTCGTACTTTTCCGTTTATGGTCACACTTCGTTTGAATAGGGCCTGCATAGTCAATTCCAGCATGTTGGAATGGTCAACAAGGGTTGACTCTGGCACTGGGTAAGTCACCCATAATTTGCTGAATTGGGGTTGGTTGGCCTTTAGCACAAGTGACACATTTTCGAAGCTCTTTTTTAACAGTTGATCTACCATCAGGAATCCAGTAAGACTGGCAAACCAAATTTAACACTAGGTCGACACCTCCATGAAGACTATACAAATGAAAATGTCTTACTATTAGAGTTGATGTAAAAGGGTGATTTTTAGGTAACAATAACTGATGCCTAGTGTCATATGGTAGGGTCTTGTTTTTGTCAATTCTACCTCCCACTAGCAATAGATTTTGTGAATCAATAAACACATTAAGAGATTTTAATTTACTATTGTTTGCAACGGGTTGGCCGCGCTGCAAAAGGGCGATTTCTGAAGCAAAGGACCTTTGTTGGACGACTTTAATAACAGTTTTTCTAGCCTCTGAAATTTCTTGTACTGAGACTGGTCCCTTCAACTTTGTAGTATTTCGAAGATTATTGATGAATCGCTTGATAAATGCAATTACGCGAAAAAGTTTTGTACTTGAAGAAAATTTTGAAACCAAATCCTCTATCACGGAGTCATTCTTTGAGTTTGACTCTATTAGTCAAGGAGTTCTCACAACTGTACATTGGTCTGAGGTCGAAATCCTTGAATCGTGATCTGAGGCTGGAATCTTTTGCCAACTAGGTCCAGACCACCACAAGTCAAAGGTTTTTAATTTATCGGGAAACAGCTCACGGGTTGCACATCCCGCTGGGTTGTGTTTGCTTGGTAAGTGATGCCATGTAGTTGGGTCTGTCAGAGATTTGATTTTGTTGACTCGGTGTAGGACATATGTGTTGCTTTTAAGGGTGGATTTAAGATCCAACTACGGGCGATTGTGGAGTCTGTTCATAGGAGAATTTCCCCAACCTGATAATCTAGCGAGCTCTGGACGACTGACAAAAGTTCCGACAACAATACAGCTGCGCATAGCTCCAATCTGGGCAAGGTTATGAGTTTTAAAGGTGCTACCCAGGCTTTAGCTGCAATCAATTTTAAAGTTGAGTATTGACTTGGACGTATATAAATTACGGCAGCATATGCCTTTGTTGAAGCATCACAAAATCCCTGTATCTGGTAAATAGATTTGGATTTAAAATTTAAAAATCTAGGTACTGATATGACCTCAAAGGAGGCAATTTTTTCATAATATTCATTCCACCTGTTTTGAATGTCTGGTGGTAGAGGATCATCCCAACCAAGTTTTTGGTTCCAAACACCTTGTAGTAGCTATTTTAAAAGAAATGTGGCAGGGGATAACAGACCCAAAGGGTCAAAGATACGTGCAATTACGGACAATAATTGTCTTTTTGTTGTGACGCTTTCTTCGGTATTAACTCCCACCTGCAATGTATCCGATGTCAAATTCCAGTTTAGTCCTAAAATACGTTGGGATTGATCAGGGTTTAAGGTAAATTCCTGATTTGTTGATTTTAAAGTTTCTGGGACATGAACTAGAGCTTCCACATAATTTGAATCCCATTTTCGCAGCTTGAGTCCCCCAGCATTAAATAAAGCCTGAAGGTCTGTGACCAAGGCTTGAACGGCCTCGATTGTTTCAACCCCTCCAAGGAGATCGTCCATATACAGGTTATTACGGGCAGCCTGCACAGCTACGGGAAAATTTGTTTCCTCATCTAACAGTAATTGTTGTATGGTACGCAGGGCTAAAATTGGTGCACAGGCTGTGCCATAAGTAACCGTATTCAACTGGTAAACACGAAGTGGATCTGACACATTGGCCCTCCAAAATATTCTTTGGTATTTTCTATCAGGCTCTGCGACTAGAATTTGTCTAAACATCTTCTCTATATCACTAGAGAGGGCGACTTTATTTAATCGAAATCTAATCAGATTGCTAAATATACTCGTTTGAAGTTTTGGCCCTTTATGCATATTAGAGTTCAGTGATTTGCCATTTGTAGTTAAGGCCGACGCATTGAACACTACCCGTAGTTTGGTAGTGCTACTATTTTCATTTATAACTCCATGATGAGGCATATAATAATTTGGTTTACGATTAAGTTCTTCAGCTGATAGTAGGGTCATATGACCTAGATCTGAATATTCGCACATAAACTGACAATATTCTTTTTTTAGGTTAGGGTTCTGAACAAATCGAGCTTCAAGTTTTTTAAGCATTTTTAGTGCACAGTTGGCACTTTCACCCAAATCTATCTCATCATGGAGGGGTAATTTGACAACATAGCGCCCTTCGGGGTTGCGCTTGGTGGAAGATTTATATAATACTTCGGCCGGGTCGGCTTCGTCATCACTACCCTTAGAAGATATTATTGGATCATTGTCAAAAAATGCTTTTAAGTTTAAACAATGTAAAGTTTGACTATGAGTAGATTCTGGCTTCATTCCATCCCTTGAGAGGGGGCCACTCAGTAAGTAACCGAGTGGAATGGCAGAAGGTTCTCCTGGCCTTCCATATACTGGTTTGCCAAAAATTAATGATGAAAAAATGTCTGCGTCTAACAGCATATCTATTGGTTGTGGCTTGGAGAAATTCATGTCGGCTAACTGAAGATTTTTTTGTGTGTGGCCAAGACGTCATCCTCACCCGGAAATTTGGCAGAGGGGCAGTAACCCTATTTACTACTAGTGCCTTCAAATTTCTATACTGCTTAGCGAAATATGGCGAGAATGAAAACTCCGTGAAATTTAAAACAGTTTCTGCGGACATACCGTTTATCCCTACAAGTCGATGAGAAGTGCCAAACAAAGGCAAATTTAGCTTCTCAACGCACTCTTTTGTTACGAGACTAATTTGTGAGGCACTATCAACTAACGCCCGACATTGAATAATTTTACCGTTAGGTGACCTAACCTTTATAAGGGCTGTAGACAACAAAACGTTTTGATGATTGAAATTTGATTTCGATTGTGCACTATTTGACACGAATGTAGTAACAAGGCCACCTCCCTGATCTTCAGAATTCTGTGTATAAATGTGCAGAAGAGTGTGATGTGAACCTGCACATACCTTACATTTAATATTAATTCTACATTGTCGCACTTGATGGTTAGTTCGCAAACAATTTTCACACAATGATTTAGATTTAACTAAGTCCCATCACTCCTGAACATTAATTCTATTGAATTTGGGGCATTTTTTCAATAAAAAAAATTTAATTTAACGAATTACAATTAATTATCTAATTAATAGATAATTGAGGCTCCGTTTTCAACGGACCACTAATGGCTATGAAGCCAAAAAAAGAATATACGACTAATTTTCATTTTTAAGAATTTCGATTGAATTTATTGTTCAAAGGTGCATCGCACCTCTTCCGAATCTCGTGAGTGAGTAGTAAACCATCTGCTCACAGCCATCCCAAAAGAGTTCAGTTCCGCGCATCATTACTTTTCTGCACTACTTCCCACCACCCTCTATTACTGAAATAATCCTGGTTCTAAAGGGGAGAGTAGGGAAAGGAAATGAGAGAAACAAACTTTTGAACTTTAACGATACGGAAGTCGCTAATGTGCAGATTACCAAGTTAAAATGCAGAAAACTCTTGATTCTGCAATTAAATGGATCTCCCTAGTTAATCGGCAGTTTAGCTATGTAATCTGCACATTAACGCCTTTCGAACTTTAACGGTAACATCTGTACGGATTACTTGACATGATATGCAATAACTAAAGCTTTACCAACAGCTGAAGCCAAAGAAGTACCGAAGTTCTTTCTCTTAAAAATTCTAAGGCATGTAACTCCTCGAGTAATTATCACAGATCATGGAGCCGTCATCCAACCCAGGCTTGTGTTCCTTTTCGCCGAACTGTTTAACATCTATAATCGTACAACGGCAGCGTGTCACTCTCAAATAGATGTATTAATTAAGGTATATGTTGTCCATGTATGATGACACAGAGCAAAATAATTTGGACGAAATTCTACCATTTGTAAAATTTCCTCATAATGCTGCTAAACAAGAGACGACAGGTTTTATACTTTTCTATTTACTTCTTGGTCGTGAAGGTGAAACAATACTTGAAACAATGATACATTTTCGTCCTGATAATGTACATGATGATTACATCGCCATGATGATTGAGAGCTGAAGAATCAAAACAGCTTTTCAGAATTCAAACTCTGAAATTTCAAGATAAAGACTGTCGACGTTACGACACAGAACAGTTTCTCATGCTCCCGGAGATGTCATATGGGTTTATACCCCAGTCCGAAAATTCAGTCTCTCCAAGAAACTCTTATGAAGGTATTTTGAGCCATATCAGGTGTTACGCCTTATATCAGATGTTACCTATAAATGTGCACGATTTTGATCCTGCTTCCCACATAAAAAAACGAAGAGATGTCACACTGATGAAACATGATTCAGCCAAGGAAATTGAAATTGAAGACAGATGGAATCAAGATGTCCGATATTCGTTAAAAGCAATATGTTTACTAAAGACCTATGTCAAGTTCCAGAATAAAAGCCCTTAATCTGAATGACAGTGAGATTGGTCTTGTTAAGAGATGAGCAATGTCGACAAGGAAAATATCCAGTGATCGTCGTAGCTCAATTGGCATAACACTGGACTACAGATCTCACTGTCCTCATTTCAAATTCCAACTCCGTAGTTTTATCCAAAGACTAGAATTTTAATTTAAAAAATAATTCTCCGTTGTCTAAATTCTGGATGATTCTAGATCTTTCTTTAATATTCAAATTGGATGTTCCTCGAACATTCTGTATGCATACAAAAGCTGACCACTTGTAGGCAAGTTCTCAGTCTTGCGCTGTTGTGAGTTGTTTGAGTCTAAATAAATCTAATTATTTGTTTAAACTATAGGAATAGTTTTTCCCATATTCCTGACAATATGTATAAAGCGTATATATATATATATATATATATAGGATTTATTTATTACGTTTAAAGTGAATATATATATATTTTGGATTATAATATTTAATAATAATCAGTTAATGAATTACCATTTAGATTTCACTTCAAAGATTCATTAACTATCGAGATTCTCTTGTGCTTATTTCGTAAAGATTTTTATATATTTGATTAAGGATTATAATAATATAATTATTTATAACGTTCACACGTGATATATAAAGCGCATGTAATTTAAATTGAATTTCTATATAAACCTCAGTCGTCTTTCTTAAAATGCGAATAAAACATTTTATTGCTTTTCGTGTAAAATCCTTAAATGTGGTTTAAAAAATTATATGTTACAATTCGTTTAAGATAAATATATATATATATATATATATATATATATATATATATATTTAATATTTTAATTACTTTTAAAATGAAAATATTTAGCATTTCCTAAAATAGTTTTTTTTTTTTTTTTTTTTAAGTTTATAAAATAAGGCAAAAAAAAAAAAAAAAAAAAAAAAAAAAAAAATTCTTCAAGTAAGGCATGCATTATTTCTATTAAATTTGAAACTTTTTAAATAAATGACATATTTGCGTGCAATACAGTGCAGCATTGAATTGGATTCAGAAAAAGAAATTCTGTAATTTAAAGAAACAAAGTAAGAGCAAAATGAATTAGATTTAGTTCGCCAGAAATACATGTTATTTTTATTTTATTTGAATATGTATATATATATATATATATATATATAGATAGATAGATAGATAGATAGATAGATAGATTTACAAAAAGAATTATTTATGTTCTATATGTTACACTGCGTTGCATGGATATAAACGCACCTTAGCTTTATGATTTAGAATTGTATAGAAGTGTATTAAAAAAATATGAATAGGTGACACTTGATGCAAACTGTATGTGTATGATTCAAGAAATGAAAATACGAGTCAAAACAATGAAACACCAATATGTTTCTTTTTTTAAATAATTTTATTGAATTTATGACAAAATTGCATGTTGCATGAATGTAAACGCACATGTAAAAAATAAATAACTGAGTTACAAATACTGCATCTAATACTTTGTAAAGCCACCATGGGCTTCTAGAACAGCCAGTAAATGCCTTGGCATTGACTGATGTAGTGGCATGAGGTCGTCCAAGCTGATTGTCTTCCAAACAAAGAGAATGGCCGATTTCGGTTCATTTTTCGTGTTAAACTGCCTTCCGTTTACGTAAACATGGCGAACCAGAATACTTTATAAGTTTTCCATTATGTTTAAATCGGGGCTTTTTGAGGGCTAATCCAGAACTTTAATTTTACTGTCACGGAACCATTTTTTCACGATGTGTGGTGTATGTACAGATGCACAGACTTGCTGAAAAATATAATTTCTTCCAACTTTCTTGACTGCTTGACGGCGGAAGTTTCTTATGAGCATCTGGACATAATCTACAGAGTTCATATTGTTCTCCACGAGCTCTAATTCGAAAGTCTCTTTAAACCTATGTTTGCCCACACCATGACAGACCCACCTCCAGATTGACCTTTTGAACGGTACATTTCTTCGGTTCTCAAATCATACCAGTAGCTATGAAATCCGTCCGGGCCATCGAGATTAAACTTTTTTTCATCTGAGAAGATGACTTTTTCCCAATTTAGTCCATCTAGAATCCATTTTCTTGCCCATTCCAACCGCATATCTTTGTTCTTTTGAGTGAGGGGTGGTTTCACCTTCATTTTCTTAAATTTAATGAATGTTGCAGCTTTGATAGTTCTCCATACGGTTGTCCGATGAACGCCCAGCTGGTATTGAGCCTTTATCTTCACTAAGTAAATATTCTTATTCTTTGCATCGTTGCATATTCGACGTTTGTCGTGAATGGTGAGCTTTCCTGTTCGCTTCTTATACGCTTTTTTCCCAGAATTTTCTTCTTTATTTATATAATTTCGTACAGCACTCTCACTTCTTCCGATTCGGCGCTCAATTTCACGATTGCTAAAGCCTTTACACCGCATGAAGTCGACTTTTATCCTCTCGTCTACTGTCAAAGTTTTCCCTCTTGCCATCCTGAACAAACTCCGTAAATTTTGCTCTAAAGCATTAAAACTGTTTTTAGAGAACTTTAGCAACACGACTATCTGTGTTTTAATTTAATTTTGGTGGCTCTGTTAAATTTTAAACGCAAAATACAGAGTGCGTTTAATTTCGCGCAACAAACGAAAAACAGTGAAAAAGAAGAAAATGCTTAAACACTCATTTACATAAGCTTGCATGAGCCTAAACATCGTGCTCAAAGCACGTTTTTCAGTTGTTAGTCATATGCAATAACTGTAAGTCACATTCTTTCTTTTAAAATTTAAAAAATTCTATTTGTGGTTATTCGAAAAGGTGCGTTTATATTCATGCAACGCACTGTACAATAATTAAATTTTGCTTAAAAGCTATTATATTTTTCTTTTCTTTTTTAACAAAAAAAAAAAAAAAAAGTTGATTTACCTCATTTATTTCAATTTGAAACAAAGAGGAAAGAATTTCGTTTATTACTGTCTATAACTTAGAAAATTTTAGAATAAGTGCTTGATAATTTAATTGTTTCTCTTACAATTAAAAACCGGAAAACCTAAATCTTTAAAACTTTTCAGTTAGTTTTTAAATAAATTAATTAGTTTTCAATTTTGAAGATTTATTATTGCCAATTTTATTCATTATTTAATTAATTTTTCTTCGAAATTCTAGTCTTAATTTTAAAGAATCATTTGCATAAATATTTAAGTATACATAAACAACATAGCTTATTGTTCTTAAACTAATTAGTTTAATTGAAAACAAAATTAATCAATCTGGCTTTTATTTAAATATCATGAAAGAATGCATTTCACTAATTATTGTTATTGATTTGTGTCAAAAGTATATAAATCTGCTGACAATTTTTGGATACTTTTGTAAGGTTGAAGCGTTTTTTTTCCCTTAAATTAATTAATAGCTATCTTGAACATCATAATAATACTAGTTAATTAAATTTATGTCTTTTATAACAATAATTTTACATTTAATTTCTAATGTATAATCAGTATATTTTTAAAAAAAAATGTATTATTTTGTTAGTTAAAAAATAAGTTCCATCTTTGTTGAAGCAAAATACAGAAAAGTAGAATTAAAATAATAATAATAATAATAATAATAATAATAATATATTTTTAATACCTTATGTATACATTTACTTCATACTAAGAAAATATAAATATTAAATGAAGTACGCGATTTTATTATTACATAATTTTAATCAAAAGTCAAATTGAAATATTAAAATAGAATATATGTTTTTTTTTTTTTTTTTTTTTTTTTTTTACTGTAAATAATCAGTTGAACTTGCAACATACACTACTTTTCGATTTCCGACGTTTTATAAAATATCTCCAAAAATACTGAACAACCCATTTTGAAAGTTCAGGAGTGTATAAAACATGTTATTCCTCATATACATTAATTAAACTTTTGCACCTAAACTGACAGAGGGAGGAGTAAAAAATTATAGAAAAATGATAGCGTTTGGTATCACCCTGTAAAAAATAGCGCTTGAAATGCAATTGAGCTGTATCATATGATTATGGAAATCGTCCTTACTATTTGATCAAATTTTATGTCTTTACCGCATATAATCAAGGAGATATAAAGGTTTCTTTGAAAAATTGCAAAAAACATTTTCACTTTTTTAGCTATAACATTCAAGGTAATAAACCCAGTTCACAGCTATTTTCAGGAAACTCGACATACAATATTAGACACAGCATACTGCAATCAGAATGAAAAAAATATTAAATATCTAAAGAAATATGAGTATTTTCACTAAAAAATGCGCATGCGTAATATTTAGTGAAATTTCATTTGCGTAATTTAATAGCCAAATGCATAGAGCTACTTATATAAAACCCCCAAACAAGTATCGTGTAAACTCTAAAGTTCTACACCATAGACCGAACTGAATTTTAGCTGTTCCTCAAAATAAGAAATTTATGAGGGGGGTTTTCTCAATATTTATTTACAATCACAGAAAACTGCATTACCATTCACTGAATCAATATGAAAATGTGAGTAAACCCCCATTTAGCTTTTTTTTCTAGAGAAATTCAATAGAAGTTCATTCTTTGGCATAGAACTTTTTAAGTTTACACAACACTTGTTTTATGATTTTTATATAAGTAGATCAATGCATTTGGCTATTAAATTATGCAAATGAAATTTCGCTAAATCTTACGCATGCGCAGTTAAAAATTATTTAGTAAAAATTCTCACATTTCATTAGATAGTTAATAAGTTTTCATTCTGATTGCACCATGATGTGTCTAATGTTGTATGTCAGGTTTCCCGAAAATAGCTTCGCACTGGGTTTAATACCGTGCGTGTTACAGCTAAAAAAGTGAAATTCTTTTGGCAATTTTTTAAAGAAACCTTTATATCTTCTTGATTGCATGCGGTAGAGACTTTAAAATTTATACAAAAAATGAGAAAGAGCCTCATAATCACATGCTACAGCAAGATCGTATTTCAAGCATTACTTTTTACAGGGTGAAGCCAAATACTTTCATTTTTTTTTTTTTTTAATATTTTTACTGGTTCTCCCTTTCACTTTTGGCGCAAAACTTTAACTGGAGTACATGAGGTATAACATGTTTTTTAAACTCCTGAAGTTTCAAGATGATTTGTTGAGTACTTTTTGAGATATTTTAAAAAATCATCTGAAATCGAAAGTGTCCGGTAATTTATGGAAAGGTAGTGTGTTAACGATTTTATTATATTTAAAAGAAATTTTTAAATTTTCGCAACCACTTGAACAACAGCGTGATTAAAACGTCATTTTCTTGGTTATTTCGAAAGCTATTAATTTTCCCCTTTGTGGTAACTAGCATGTTAATTAAAACAAAGCTCTCGAACTGAGATTACATGGTGCAACGCCAATTAGTTTATAAGGAATCATTAATCAAATGATCTTCAAAGAAATTTCAAAGCTCGTGCAACAAAACCAATTAATCATGATTTTGAAAGCAATTTATGTCTTTGAACAAAACGCTTGGATTACCATGCGCTTAGAAATTGATACTCTAAATGTCTAATCAAGGAAATATCGAATGCTGCAAAATTATTTATTGCTCCAGAAAATTTATTTTGTATTGAAAATATTGCGTGATAAAATATATTACAGGGCTCAGT